>JSYW01002166.1:0-11289 GCA_000787475.1 Lentinus polychrous
ACTTGCCTGGAGTCACACTTGCATCTGGCACACTCTCTACGATCCCTGAAGAGCAGCCTGCTGGTGCACCATCTTCACTTCCTACCACTGTTGTCAATACACCCTCTCCATCGTTCGCTGGTAGTACAACTACCGAATCATCACTTACTAGTCAGGCAACAGCTACCACCTCATCAACAACCAATATTCCCCCACGCTACCGACCCACCAAGCACATTCCTCCCATAGCTCCATACCGGGAATCTTCTCGTCAGGATCTCTATGCCGAGAATCAGCTCTTGCGGCAGGAGTTACAGCAGGCTGAGCAGGTGATTGAAACACAACACACTGAAGGCATACTGATGCGCAGAGAGATGACCGGGTTGAGGGAGCGTTTGTACCGGAAGAAGCAGCCCTCAGAAAAGGTCATGGCACTCAAATCTGACCATGCTTGCCATATGACAGAGGAGGAGAAGCTGGAGATAGCGGAGAGGAAGAGTTTGTTTGAGGCCGTACTCAAGGATCCAATTTGGGCGGAGCAAAAGAAGCGTGTGGGTGCTGCTATCCGGGTAGAGAAGGAGCGGATTGCACGCGAGAAGAGGGTTGAGCAAAATAACATCAAGCAGAAAGAGAGGGCGAGGAAGTTGGAGGCTGAGCGACTGGAGAACGAGAAGAGAGCTGCCGAGAGACAGGCTGAACGGGAGCGCAAGGCTGCAGAGAAGGCTCACCAGGTAGAACAGAAGAGACAGGCAGCCCAGGCAGAGAGGGATAGGAAAGCGGCAGAGAGGGATAGGAAGGCAGAAGAGAGAGTTAGGAAGGCGGCAGAGAGGGAGGCACAGAAGAGACAGAAGGAGGCAGACAAGGCTGCTAAGGCATCAAAGCGAGTCACCCGGGAACAACAGCGTGAAAGCCACTTAGCTCACCTTGCAGAAGCGTCCCCAGGGCGGGTAAACCGTAGCTCCACATTTCATTTTGGGCCTTTGACTGATGAGTTTGAGGAAACCGCTGAAGGAACTCCACGTGCTAGACATTGAGTAGGCTTGAGAAGTAGCAGGAAGTGAAGCTTGTATGTTTTTCCGTGTCTCGTTAGTTTGATCGAGGTGTCAATGTGGCCGGGTGCCTATTCAGTGATGAGCGGCCGACATGCTGATCTGTACCTGGGCATGAAGATATGTTTTGAAAATATTCACAGTGCATTCACGGTTTGCAGGAAAAATAGTTATACTTGTAAGCATGTTACCAAGACATATGTACACCCTATGCAAACTTAACTTTATGGAAAAGTAATACGGGAAGCCCACAAACCACTCAATTGTCTTAGGTGGCCGAGTACATGATCAGGCACAGTATATAATATAGTAGCGGCGTTAAGGATTGCTACATACCTCGTGACGGGAGGCGTTTAGTTACCCGTGACATAAAGCGACCCGTGACATAATTTGGCGTTTAGTAGCACGTGATACAACGTGTTACAATATTGCGTCTTGTAATAATAATATCACGCGTGCTAGGCAATGAGGCGCCAGCGCGTCGTTCAAAAAATGCTCGTTGCTCCAGCCTCGTCTACCATGCACACCGCCGCAGATGATGGCAACTGGGGTTGGGTAGGTCTAGCTCTGCTGGAACGGACGCGAAGCACTGGAGGTCGAGCCGCCTGGGTCTGGAAGCTGACAGAGGAAAGCGAGACGAAGAAGTGAATTCATGAAGAGACGATGCAGAAAACTGTAAAGGGCGCGCTCCGCTCGGCTGGATGCGGGTGCCAGCTCACCTGGCACCTAAGCTGGATTACTCGCGTAGTAAGTAGTAGTCATGTAGGCCTCATGGCATGATACTGTGTCTGTTAGGCAGATGCTTCCGCGCGGCTGGCATGATCACCTCTCTTTGAGCCACTTCAAGACACTTTTCAACGCCCCCAGAGGTGCAAACACTTCCTTTTCTTTCTTTCTCACTCCCATTTCGCCATGGCTGCTGCGGCCTCTCTATCTAACTATGTCCATGTTGACTGGAAGGAGGCGGACGGTGGGGTGCCATATGACTTGCTGGGGCATTTGTACAGGCATGAGTCGCGGGCATATTGCAGAAAGAAATCATAGACATTGACTAGAGCCAGGATGACTATCCATCCTCGTCCGCTGTATTATCACAACCATCCTTACGCTCAGAAGGATGACGCACCGCTAGCAGCCGGGGAGGACGAGGATCTCGAGTTGAATGCCGACTTAGCTGAAGTGAGAGCATCGCTGGAGGTAATCAACCCGTACAAAGAGAACATCGATGTGAATGGCCCCTCTCAACTGTCTCCAGCTCCGTTTCCTTGCGTCTCACACAAAGGCCAACTCATGTTTGGTGGCGAGCTAACCGAGAAGGACTTTGCGGCAACACAGAGGTCATGGGATGACCAAGTGCGGAATTTGTTTGGGATGCTCAAGAGGATGTTGTACACACTCGGTGAGGATAAAGAGTTGCCCAAATTGTGGGATCTTGATATGGACGAGGAACCCATCTACCTGGGTCACTGGGTGTGGTCGACCTGTCCTTCTCCGAGCCTTCCACAGACTCGGATTCTATGCCTCCCAGGCCTGATGCAGACAAGAAGTTGTGCGCGGAGGTGGTGTTTGACGAACGGATACTGACGCTATCAACTGTGTTGACGCCGTCACCGTCTAAACCTCTCAACCCATCTGCACTTCCCTTCATACCTTCGACTGCTGCCCCACCACAAATCCGTCTGACGACCTCACCCGAATCTAAATTATCCCCTCACTCAAACCCGATATACACCCTACCGATGTATGAGTCTACCATCACTATGCCTCCTTCAACTTCACGTACTGGCGCTCGGGTTTTTCCTCCAAACTTGTGTACTGACCCACAAGGGTTATATACCGATATATCCACTTCCTAGGTTTCCCCTATCTTTCGCTTCCAGGTGTCGACTGAAGCTGTCATCTGCTGGGGGCCGTCGAACAGCGGTAACAGTGGTAGCAACGTCGGGAGCAACAGTGGGACTTCGTTGCTACTGGCCTTCTCGGCGGATTCGGCTTACTCCACAAGGTCGAAGCTGAGCAAGACGAGGGAGGTTGTCGTTAGGCTGAGAAGTGCTGGGGATAGTAGAAAGGCGGAGAAGTCTGTTGCTGCTGCTGCTGCCTTTGAGAAGGGGACAGGGAAACAAGGCATCTTTGGAGAACTCTCGATTGAAACTGACAAAATGGCTGCTATCGATGGCTGGATCACGAATATCGAGAATGAAGCTATGGCTCGCGAAGCCGCGACTACAGCCGCCTCTGGTATTACCATCATCAGCCAAGGTATCGAAGACATCATGACCACTACTCCAGGTATCTCTTCTTCCTCTACATCCTCCAAAGGACATGGACGTCATGGGGAACAGAAAGGCTCGTACTCCAATACACATAAATGCGCCATGAGCAGCGTAAGTGGATTCACCACTTCCACAGTGACGCCTTCCTCCATCTCGTATCCTCCATCATCCTGGCATCTATTCTATTCTGGGTGTCAGTGTTTGTTCTATCCAGGCTTATGAGGGGAAGGTATGTCAGCGATAAGGCATGTGTGCGATGTGTTCTCTTTTTCTTTGTGGGATTTTGAGGATGTGAGCTGATTGATGATGGTACAGGCTTACTGTTGCTTATTCTTAAATGCTTGCGTGTTTGTCATTTTCTTGGTTGCGTTTTTTGGGTAAGGTGGATGCATTCTGCCAGTTGGTTTTAGAATGCTTGTGAGTTAGTAGCTCAAGAAAGAGAAGATCTGTGATGCGACCGGACTTTTCAAGCTTGGTAGTCCACGTAGTACGCAGTCAATGCCATCTTACTATGATACATACCCACTAGATACGCGCACAAGTAAGGCACGAGACAGTTTCACTTCTTTTCAACCAATTTGCGCCTCTGCGCCTCGATAACCTCTATGTCTACGTCACCCGCAGCCTCCTCTTCTTCCTCGTGAGGATCCTGTTGAGGGCCATCATGGCAACTTGTTGGCATTCACTCGAACGCGGTGTTTGGCAAATCGCCTCCGCAAAGACGTGAGTGAACAGAATCACAACCTCGTTCGCCAAGCTGACACCTTTTGGAAACTCCACCTAACCCACTCGCTCCCAGCTCGGCCTAGATGAACAAACATATAACCCTCTGGCAAACTCATCCACATGCGCAACGACGACGTCTCCGCCAATCCTCAGACAATTCACCCATCCACCGTAGGTTAACCATTCTGCCAGAGCCGTTATGGCTCAACCACTTGATCAACATCATCGGTAACCAGGACGCTGAGCATAAGACTCACCTTATGTGAAGTCGATGGCGGCACAAGAACTTATCCACTGTACCGGTAGTGGAGCTCCTTCTTGATGGCAGTGAATCATAATATTCTTTCTGCTACAATCATTATCACATCTGTGCATTGTTTCTCTCCATTCCGTTTACTTTTTTCATGTTTCCCATGTCTCCTGTCTGGTACCTCTTACATAGGGCTTTTTATACGAGCGACACCGTTTGAGTACTGTCTTGAGCAAGACAAAGAGGGTATAACTTCCAAATGGGGTCGTCCCGTGAGAATATTTCCTCATTCGACAACATCCTTCGTGACGCTGTAAGTTCTGAGACTCTTCCTCCTCAGTCCCCTTTGCGTCGTATGGTCTTTGGGAAACAATGGCCCGGTACGTCATGGGTAAGCCGACCTCTGTTGCTGCGTAACTCGTTTTTCATACTCTTTCTTGGGAGATTGCGTATATATCGAGTCATCCGTGGCGGAGGTAAGTCTCAAGGCTTTCCGTTCTCTCAGTGTCAGCGACCGACAGAACCCTATCTGAAGAAGCGGAAATAGACCTCCAAGTCTGCGAAGACCTCTAAGAGAATTTGAACATTGTATGCCAGTGCGCGGGCTTACAATGATGCTGGTACATATAGAGTTTTCCCACTTGCCAACTTGAATTAAACACCAATCTGTCTTAAACATGTGCCTTTCTGTTTCCCAGAAGACCGTGATGGCGATTCGTTTAGTGAAGATGCGTCAAGTGATGTATCGGAAGATGTTAGAAAATGGTCGAGCAGCGATGACGAAAACAATGACGAGACCGATGACGAGACAACATTGGATGTTGAAGAAGGTGCAGATTGGTTTGTACATCTGCTAATGACATGACTCAACCGGTGTGCAGAACCCAACGTTGACAACTTCACCTGTTAGTTGTTTTCGCTCTCAATTACAATTCTACTGATGCAAAATCTTGCAGTTGATGAGTGTGCTGTTGCTTGGTCTCTAGGTCTCCAGAAAGTAGAAGGGCAGGTCTGCCGCAACAGCGATAATTCATTCAAAATCAATGACGTCTCTTGCAGTCACATTGACTCAAAAGGCACCATTCCTTCATATTCTACTTGTCCCATCCTTTCCATTCTTTGCATGGACTACTGCGAGCAGCTCGGATGTTTTGTGGATCTGGATGCTAGCCGATGCATGCCTTTGTTTGACCAGAATCCAGATGATTCCCGCCATCACCGATCCCAGCATATCAAGAATATACTGCAGGTGATATTGAAAAGTCCCCATGTCCGGTGCCATATCCATCCATCCATCACCTACCAGGACGTCCTAGACCATCTCACAAAGTCAGGCAACGTCACTACATACTGCAACTTCCAGGAATTCTGGGCACACTGTCAATCTGTCATTCTTCCGCAACCATTTGCGAGAACCCCAGCAGAGTGACATCATCAATGTCGGGGTTGCCTACAGTGGTGCTGCCAAATATCAAAGCACTTCTTCCGCCATAAAGACAGCGAGCATAGTGAGATTCTCCTGAAAAGCCGGGTTATCCAGTCTACTCTCACTGTACCACTCTTTGGCGGTCATCGTCAGCTTAATGGCATACAAGTACGTGTACATGCGGCCACACCCGTTGAAGAGCACGCTTCAACGTCTAGCCAAGGAAGTATGGCCGCTCCTTCTCCAATTCTGGCACAATCCTTGGGCTGGACCGATTACCTCTGCAAGCACCATTCGTTTGGCAATGGGAGTTTTCTGCTCTGCCTGGAAGCCGCGACCTTCAAGCCAGGGAGCGCATCCCAACATGGCATATCACATCAGCATACCCAGCTTCTCACCGCTGCAGCTTTCCAATACATCTCCCATGCAAATGACAGGCTCAACAGTTGCGATCATAGGATCAGAAAATTGATTACTCGTGGATAAGTCATTGGTCATAATGTCTGAAGCCAGTGAATCAAGCCAATACCTTTACAGTGGTAGCGGACAGTTCCGCAATGTTGCCAAGAGCACTATGGCAACTTATGCATCCACCATTGGTAGAATCATTGCGTTCTCTCTGAGGCTCATGAATGCCAGGAAGGAACCATCCGATGAAGCCTCCCCTCACTGTCATTTGTACTTCACAGGCACTCAAGAGGGCGATATCAATGCCCTCCAGACTGCTCTGCATGATTATGCAAGCAATGGCACGGAGAACTCTCAACTCGAGATCCTGCAAAATCTCCACAAGATACTATCGGATGCATTCCAGGCTTCGTTGCCAATCAAGCGGCGAGTGGGTTCCATCATCAAACAGGCGCTGGTGTACTTCATGATTAACGCAGCCCAAGCAAAATGGCGGAACGCTCAAGTTCTGCAGATGCATCTGTCACATCTCCAGTATACCTCGCGCGCAGTCCTCACGCATTTGGCCTTCATTGAGCGAAGCAAAGAGACGATATACTCCTTTCCTCCAGGTCAAGAAACTACTCCATGGGGCAAAAAAGGGTGGAGAGGACCCTCCTAGCTGCAGTGAGACTGATGGTAAGGAAACAGATAGCGACGGTGAAGTGGAAACAGGCAATACTGATGAGGAAACAGATAGCGATAGCGAGAGGGAAACCGACGAGAACGATGCGTATAGTGATGATGAAGACGCTGGCGAAGATCACCACAATGGCGACGAAAATGGTGGCCAGAACCTCGACGATGTTGCTTTGGATCAGGATAGCGACAATGGCTCCAATCACGGCCCAGACTTGGGCGGGTTTGATTTCTCGTTGCTTCTCCCAGGATTTGATGGTCCGCAAGACGTCAATAGTGAGAAGCGAGATATAGAGTCGGTAACTGGCAACGTCAAGTAAGTTTGATTGATTCTGGGAGTCCCTCAAGTTGTCTGACGTGTATGCTGCACAGAGCATATCTAGTCAACCAAGCAGGGGTCTTCAAAGCTAGGGGAACAGGCCAATGGGGACGACTTTCTGCTTGGTGGTATGTGTGCAGCCCACTCACCAATGAGACTTGCCGCACCTCGATGATGTTGTCCCCAGATGGACGGACCATATCCTTCAGCTCCTCCTATAGCGGATGTATCAATGTACACATCCGAGATCTTGCTCTTGCAGCAGCAACCTGCCTCAACCATGCCTGGGAGTGCATCGGAGACATTTTCGCAGCTCTCGGGAGCAGAATCATCTTCACTGACACGGTCAGCGCTCTGAGGGTCAGTGACTTCGTGGACAATGGGGATAGAAATTTGTTTAGTCAAGATCGCATCCAGGCACTGCTGCAGCCCATAGAACAAGAACTACAGGATCTTCCGGATCTCTCTACCAAGCAGGGCAAAAAAGTCCTTGTCAAAATTCAACACTTTCTCCAACTGCTCATTGTTGGGCTATATACCTTCGGGGGCGTTCCTCCGCGCTCGGCTCAAGTAGCATTGTTCCAATACGAGTCGCTCAATGAATATCCCCGCAATCTCTACGTCCACAAAGGAATATGCTACTTTGGTCGGCCTCGTGCGAAACAATACTTCCTACGCGGTGCCTACGAGGCATATTTCTGACTCCCTGAGACGCTCGGGTTGAGTGTCTTAGTGTTCTGCGGCCTTGTTTGACCCGTGGAGATCGCTATTTCACAGAAATTATCTCGTGCAGACATTTCCCCCATGTCGCACTACCTCTTTGTGAAGCCGCTGCATTGTACCCACAAAACCTCACCTGTTCAATGGACAGGAAAGAAGGTTAACTCCGTTCTTAAGGGTGCGTTGTCCCCAATCAAAGCAGAATCTAGAGCGTGGAGGCAAATCTATATCTCGCTATTGTGCAAGCATCTGCCATCCGTCCTCAAACCCTCAACTGGAGAGTTGGACAGGCGTCAGGTTCAAGATCAACTTGACGTCAGAAGAGCTCTGGAGGATATGCTGCTGCATTCAGGGCGCTCTCTTTTCTCAGACACATGGCCAGAGACTCTCAGTTGGCAATGCTGGCAATTGGCAGTCTCCATAGTGCGGCTCCATGCATCGCGCATATGCTGGAAGCCTGGTAGCACCGTGGACAATGTCAGACAGAGGGCCGACAGCAATCTGGATCTCTTCTGTGACGCCGCAATTGTTTACCGACATGTAGCCCTTGCAGAGACTTGTAGGGCCTTGATCTTTTCTGGAGAACAGCCCAGTAAATTGATGGTGCCACCACTGTCTGGACTGGACCTCAACCTCGTCGGGCTCGCCTCTACCTTGGTGAGTCAATGCTTATGCTGATGGGAAAGTCTTTGCTGATAGCGTAATCGTTCACCAGCTATATCTAGCCCTGAATGAGTGGCTTGAGGGTAATGTGCGTCGCTCTGCCAGCCTTGATGAGCAGAGACTACACTCACATGAGAAAGTCCTCATTGACCTTCGCCGCCAGTTTTTCAACAAATGGGAGCGGACGTGTTGCGACGGCGAGGATGAGTGGGATGGATTTGTATGCCATGTAATGTCTCATGCAGAGAATACCCTTAGCTATCAACTGTAGCTAAACTTGTGGTGTAGCCTCAAGTCTCACATCCAGTCGGTGTGAGAAGGTTGATAGGTATTCCTTGTAGACTTGTCAATAGTAGAAAGTTCAGATTCAGCGTACTTATGTCAAAGACAGCAGCAACATTCCTATCCAATCATCCGCCCAATCCTGACCTCATCTCCTCCACTCGCCTAGGCAGAACTGTAGGAGTACCATCAGGTTGTAGAGTACGGTATCGTACTCGCACCGAACCTGCTAAAGCTACGTATAATATGTGTGGCATACCGTCCATGAGGCCTTGAGGGTAAAAGCTGTTACAGCGGAGACAAAGACAGTGGCGAAGGTTGCGGATCTGGGCTTGATAACTAGATTCATCGTCGTTTGGAGAACAATCTGCTGAGGCTAAGGGGCAGAATCAGAAGCAGGAATGGAATACTTACCGACTTCTGAAACGTTCTGCGACAGCACGATATCTGGAAGCTGGTTTCAGGCGCAAAGATGCGAGCTTAGGCTCAGAATATAGTGACTGTGACGTTGTGAAGATGTAGATATGACAATTTTATAATCAAGAGAAAGGCGCACCGTGATTGCGAAGCAGGGCATGTGGGAGAATGTGATCCACCTCGCGTACATGTTGGATCAAAGTAAATGGAGATTTGAAGGCTTCTCGGTTCTTGTGCGTTGGAGGCATCACAAACTGCCAATGGATGCTGTGACCGGGAGGGCAGCGGAGGCGGGGTGATAGCACTGGCAGCTTGAGGGAATGCCGAGGGTTGTGAACCAGTGAATGGAGAAGCTGAAGATGTCTCAGCAGATGCATTGAATGGCCCGGAGCTTGTATATGAAGCCGAGAGTGTATACAACCACGGCTGCGAGCCGGAGGGATGTTGAACGGAGGAGTAGGAGCGAGCAGGAACATCCTTCTTCAGGACGGTGCTGGGACGGTGGCCGGCAGAGGCACGAATTGGAACAGAGGGCAAAGTAACACGGGGCATAGAAATTGTTTGCTAATCATCTCAAGCACTGCAGAGGGTTATATGAGAGAAATACGATTGGAATTCAGAGAGATGAGTGGAAACATTCAGCTCTAGAAACACGACGCACTTGAAGGCGCAGTGGCAGCAATAGCGGGAAGGGGTTTGGGACTCTGAGTCAGTGACCGAAGACCAAAGCCTGAAGGACCCTTGATGCTACCATGAACCATGAAGCAACACATTGTATTTGAACTGTAATGAGGCTTGTGCACGTCGCGAAGCTTGAAAGCTTGAAATGTTGAAGCTTGAAGATCTAGACGCTAGGAGAGAAGTTCAGTTCGAGGTTGAGCGCTGGGCATTTGGCTCGTTGTGATGGTCCCGTGACCGGGAGTCACAACGGAACCCTAAGGGCCCGTTTGGATCGCGACGCCAAACATGACATGACAACATGACGTTACTGAGTTAGGAAACCTGACGCGACGTAGACGGGAGACCCGGCCGCGACTGTTATATATAGGAAGCCATCAGGCCGCTCAGGGCCGGCAAGCTCCATAAGGAAATCACAGTCGAGTAATGCAACATGCTTCGAACCTCCGATCAACTTTGCTCGACGCGAATGATGCGCTCCACTGACTCTCCTGTACTCCCAATACAATGCCTCCGAAATCACCCACATGGACACATGATGAGAATGTTATCCTTCTTGATACTCTCCTGGCTCAGGCATGGAAAGGAAACAAGTCAGGTGCCGGCTTCAAAAAAGTAGTATGGAAGGAATGTGAGAGGGCCCTTGCCCAGGCCGGTAGTACGAGAACCGAGCGAACATGCCGTGATCATCACACAGAGGTATGTAATATGTTGTCTATCATTCTCGTCTTGCTGAATTCTCGTGTACTGCAGTTGAAGAAACAGTGGACACTGTTTCACGAGCTGACTACACAGTCCGGCTTGGGCTGGGACTATGTGGCCCACTGTGTCACCGCTGAAGACTCTGTATGGGAAGACTATATTGAGGTATGCTGTACAAGTCTTTTTCTTCCGACGGTAATCAGTGACATATATTTCCTGTATTGACAGAAGCATTCCAAGGCTGCAGAGCTTCGAGGCAAGACCTTCCTCTACTTTGAGGAACTCTCAGAGCTCTGGGATAAAAGCCGGGCCACGGGGGAATTTGCATTTCATGCCGGAGCCAACCGAGCCTCGTCACAAGTGGAAACGCAGGATTCGCAGGATGCACAGAACTCGCAGAATTTGCAGGACTCGTGGACATGACGGCAACGGGACATGGGGAATCTGAGCTAGATGACAAAGATGAGGCCATTCCTTGGGTGCGTAGTGGATTGCATATTGGATATTCCATATACTGATTGCAATACAGTCCCGTTCTCCAACCCCCTCCCCTAGGCATGTGCCACCTACCGCTCCACCAACTGATTCATTGCCTGTGCCCCTCACATCCTCGCAAACCTCAACATCTGCTTCTGCCAGTGCTTCGGTGACCACGCCTGTTTCCGGTCGCAAGCGGGCTGCCACATCTACACCTACGCTGACAAACTCGGGGCTGTGAA
>JSYW01002170.1:0-12645 GCA_000787475.1 Lentinus polychrous
TTACTCGCCAATTTCCTGATGAATGGGTCGCATGTCCATGCCTGGAGGACCTGGCCCTCAGGGTATCCAAAACTCTGTCCCCGTATGATCAATTGGACTAGTACTGCTTGCGGACAATAGTACACACGTGTCTTTTCATATCAATCGACGTAAACGCCCCATGAAGTACCTTCTCAAATCAACGAATATTGTACGGTTGATCATGACTGGCGCAGTGGTAGTAACGAGGACTGCCTGAGATGAAGATATAATCGAATCCACTGAACTGTCAGAGACACTGAGAGTGCATTGACTGCCTTACGTGATCGCTGAAATAGTTTAAAGGTCGTTTTAGGCTTTCATTGTACTGTTATGCATTTCGAGCCAGGTGCTAACGTACAACTTACTGTGAGCATCTATTTGTTTCATAGAGATTACTTGAGAAGGGCAAATCTCAAATGTATGAATGGTCAGATCTGCGATGGTCTGGGTGGGCCCGAGATGAATAGTACTGCAGTGTCGTCAGTGGTCACTACTTATTTTCACTACGATGTCTCTGTCTCAACACTCTTACTGTCTTCGATGCTAAGCTGCAGAAGTGAACAACCTGCATTGACATTCATAGTTCACAATTAGCAGTAAGTGCAGGAATTTGACGACAAAAAAGCCTTGTACGGGAGAACCAGGGATGTGCCATCAATTCACTACGTTTCCCCTTAGCTAAGGTGAAGGTAAGAGATGAAGGTGAAGTGACACGTCACACCACCTCGAGGTCCCTTCCAACTGCCTTCACGGCAACGCATACAATGGCATGATAAGGCAAGAGCCTGTTTGACAGCCGAAACGTAAAGCAGAAAGCGAGGATTTGACAAGGCAATGATCAAAGGAAACAAGAAGTTTCAACACAAATAGAACTGTTGCTTTATTGCTGCATGCGTTGGACCCCTGTACGGCATTGTTACCATGCAGTGCGATGATGCAGGACAAGATTTAGTCACAGAGGAATTCAATGCAAGTTGAAGCATCAGTCTCCGGTGGTGAAGCGGCTAGTAGAAACGTCGTGTCAATGATTGATCACGACAGAATAATGCGAAATCATGGCGGCCCTCCAATTTTGCTTTCAACTCCTTGTGTGCAGATCGCCAGAGTACGCATTCAGCAATAGCCCGTGCGTTGCAACGACCCGGGGAAAGCT
This sequence comes from Lentinus polychrous, assembly GCA_000787475.1. Lineage (NCBI taxonomy): Eukaryota > Fungi > Basidiomycota > Agaricomycetes > Polyporales > Polyporaceae > Lentinus > Lentinus polychrous. Next base: position 1,175 of record JSYW01002170.1, read on the forward strand.
GGCAGCCTTTTTATGGGGGGAGAGGGGTTGCGCCGGGTGAGTTCAGGTTCAGAATCGTTCTGCTGTTTCATGCGCTCGACCGCACCCTGAACGATGGATATCACTGTCCTTCGATGACAGAGGTTTATCTACTCACGTACTGTCAAGATTTCATTTCCGGTGGTCGTGCGGTTACGATCGTCGTATCAGTGTAGCCTGCAAGCACAGACAATAAGGCTTCGGTCAGGGTCTTACCACATCTTCCGAGAAAGGGGCCGTTTAGCGCGTGCATATGAAGGTCATCTGTGTGAACCAACCGTTTTACACTGAACGGGAGCTGAACAACATCAAAACCACAAGGACTCCCGAAAAGGTAGTCCCAAGAAAAACATATCACCGGACCCTTACCAACAATGCGAGAACGTGAACATCGCATTCCAAACGATGACGGCTCTCGAGTACAAGAACCAATAAGGGCAAGGGTTCAAGCTTTCAAGCCAAACCCATCCACGCAGACACCTTCTGCAACAGCGCCTGGTCTTCCTCCGTCAATGCAATCCTCTCGACCGTGAGATCCTCTCGCATATGTTCTTCGTTGGTCGTACCAGAAAGCGGGGTGACGCCCTGGGCATGGGCAAGTCTGAACAATGCTTGTGCCGGTGTACACCCTTTGCGACGGGCGAATGTGGCTAGATCGGGATGAGCCAAGAGATGAGGTGAACCAGAGAGCGTCCAGAATGACCTAAAAGGGTAGTTTTCAGTACCATGTTAACGGCTTGAGGAACGTCAACCCGTACTGATATTGAATCCCGTTCGTTCGACAATAGTCAAAAACAGCTCTATCCCACTGATTCCCCTCGAACCATCGATTCTGCACAACCTGTACCCTCCTCCCACCTTCCCGTTCCAGCGCCTCGAGTATGCCTACGTCATAAGTATTACTGACACCGATGAACTTGACTTTGCCGCTATCTTGCAGAGCGATCAATGTCTTCCAAGCTGTGATGGTATGCGCGAGGGTGTTCAGGGGAGAGTGTAGGAGTAGACTGTCGATGTAGGACGTGCGGAGGTTTGAGAGAGATTTCTGGAGGGATGTTTTGATTTGCGTTTCGAGACGGCTGTTGGGGTCATATGGGAGTGGTTTGCTCGTGTCTTGTCCACCGATAGGTGTGAATCTTTAGACTGTCAGAAAAGTATTGTGGAAAGTGTGACCTAACGTACTTTGTCTGTATGAACAAATCCTCCCGTTTGATCCCGTGCTTCTCTTGGACAGTCTGGAGGGCTTCTCCGACCAGGTCCTCACTTCACGCGCGTTGCAGCTTCCAAGCTAGCTATGTAGCAAATATGCGTACCGGTAATGTTTAGGTTGGCAGGCTATTGGGTATGATGTGAGCCATCACACAGCTGGCGCGCTGGCAGTAAGATACCTGTGTCTATCGCCCTGAAGCCATTCAGTATCGCGCTGGCGACTAATGCAGTGGTCCGCTCTTTCTTCCTACCGAAGCACAGTTTAGCCTTGAGCTATATAACCATCGAATGTCGAAAATACCATGCAGTACCGTATATGACCTTGTGTGCAGTCATGGTTTTGGGTGTAGTTTCTTGATGACGACGAGATCAAACAAAGAAACTGAGTGGAATGTATGTGCGCTTGTTTGTCGTTATGTGTGCACCTCAGATAGACGCTGAAGCGCTGACCCGTGGGCCGTGAATGAACCGCGCCGCGACTTCGCGTCCCTGTCTTGTTCACGACGTTCGACTGCATCTAATGATCTTACTCATAGGTGATTTCCAATACTAACTATGTACACAAAGACCTCTAAATGACCCTTCGCGAAGCAATCGTACATCCGTTAGACATCAAGCCACTTCTTTTGGCAATCCATTTGCACCCAGCAACGCCTCTTCGGCACCGAGAACTCTGGGTCCATCACCCACGCGAGTATGGATCAACCCCTTCACCGCTCCAACACCGAAAGGTTTGGTAACGTTCTCGTTGAATCCGGCAGGAACCCCTCCTGCAACACCCTCAGCGCCGAAGAGCCCAAACGGATCCTTGAAAGGCTCCGCTTGAGGGAAATACTTCACGATCAACGAAATGATCTCTTTCAAGTTCTCCTTTGGTGCGTAAATGACAGCGTTCGGGCCAGCGTCGTAGGTGTACGCAGCCTTGAGCTTGCCCCCGCTCTCGACGGACAGACGGTTGTATTCGACAATGAGGGCGATGATTGCGCGCGAGACATCGTTCATATAGAAGATAGGTGGGTCAGTGTCCAGAGCCACGGCGTGGAACTGGTTCGAGTCTTGCATGGTAATGCGAGCGAAGGTGTCGAAGTCCCGAGCAAGAATGGCGTCTGAGATAGCCTTCATGCGCTCGGGAACGACATATTTGATGCGGTGTTGCAGGAGAGTCGATGTCTCGACTGTGCGTTGCATACCAGCAGTCGAGCTGGTGCCTTTCTTGTCATCTGATACGACACAGATCAATGCGTGTAGATCCGGCCAATGGGACTGAGGCGCAATTTGGACCGCATACGAATCAGTTCCATCAGGTCGGGAACCCATCTCCCAAGCAACATATCCACCGAACAGGGATCGGCATGCAGACCCAGACCCTTGACGCGCAATGAGGGAGAGTTGGGAGGGGGACGCAGGGAGTGAGTAGAGGGCAGCTAGCGAGGCGACCAACGCGGCAAATCCTGAGGCGGACGATGCAAGACCTGCAGCGGTGGGGAAGTTGTTCCTAGATGCGATATGGACGGCATATGTCGAAAGCTGTTTCTCAAGGTATTCAGAACGATGGACGCGTTAAGCGGATATTCGCGACATTACCTTGGAAGCATTGGGGTCCTTATCCTCGACTTCTTTCCTCAGACGCTTCAGTTCCTTGATGCAAGTTGCCAGCCTTCCACCCTCCTTGATCTCCTCTTCCTTTCCGTTGAGCCAAAGCCTATCCTTCTCAAATGACGGGTCAGCCCTCGAGGTTGTGGTGGATCTGAGATGATCCTGATCGAGAGTGACGGAGAGGGACGAGTTGGTGGGTAGAATCAACTTGGTGTCTCGCTTTCCCCAGTATCTGCCATGTCAATGTGTCAGGTTCCGGCACTCAATCGCACGGGAGAGACGGACTTGATGACTGCAATGTTCACGGGTGCAGACGCGGTAGCTTGATGCACAGACATGTTGTGGGTATAGTTGGGAATGTGCTCTGAACTCTCAGTGGGTATGGGGGATAAACGGAGGGAAAGACGACCCTCTCCTTTTGCCTGCCGTTCCTTTTATTTGCGACGGTGTAAATTCAAGAGTGTCTGGTACGATGCCCGAAAATGAGATCGGACCAGCGTCTAGATCGGATATTGTGCTCGGAGGCGGCAAACTCGATCACCGACGATATCCTAAACAAGCAATTTGCTGACTCAGCAGACCGTCTACTCCGCGTTGGTCAGCTTGCTCGCGCGTCGTTTACAGCGACTCTCTTGAAGCGCATCGCCCACCACTCCCTCCGCGCCGTCGACGACGACGACAAGAACGACAACGACGTTACGAACATCTCATCCCGCAGCACTCATTTGGATCTTCCCGATTCTTCCTCCATCGCTACGTTGACCCGTTGCGACGCTATTTAACGCTCTTCAAACTCTCCACCTACCCCAACTCCGCCATCGAGACCTCCTCTCAACCTCTCTTTCCTCCCGACACCCATCACCGTTGCAACCGTGGCCGGATTTGCTTCTCATGTCATGTACTACCCGCAACAGTCCCCCGGAATAAAGCTAACGGGGCAGCATCCAGGGCAAGTACACGATCAGACACCATGGTCCCGGACAGCCCACCACCCCGTGCTAGGTCCTCCTTCTCATGCCCAACCACCAACATCTCCCGCATATCCTCTCTTCCATGCCAATGGCGGTATGGGGGCCATGCAGCACCACCCGCATGCGCACATGACAAACCCAATGGCTCACCATCATCACCAGAACTCTCTTTCTCATTCGCACTACCAATCCCCACCAAATGGGAATGGTCTGCCGGGGGGATTGGTCCAGAATGGGTCACCGGGGAACGGAGTGGTCACGCAAATCATGACTCCCCATTGGCAGAATCAGCTGCTCAAGTATGAGGTACGTACGCTTTCTTTCATCCCAAAGTGTGCTTTGTCGAACAAGACTCTCTCAGATGGTTAGAGCATCGAGATCTCCGCATCATCGTGCAAGGGCTAGTGCGATGGCTGCGCGTACAGTCCACAAATCTGCCATTCCTATCACCAACCCGAATCTAAAGAATGCAGAGACAAATGGTACGGCGACTGACGGGGACGAGAACTCAACATCCCAATCAAATGGAAATGGTTCACCCAGCGTGGCTGGCGCCGTAGCCGCTAACCACCCATCGTCTACTGTGGCTCCTATCGCCCAAGCCCCTAGGCCGACAGCGCCCAAACCTCCAGAGAATACTTGGACGTCATTGGATATGGGAGGAGTCAACATCAAGAATATCCCTCCAACATCCGGATTGTTCACTTTCACTTTCCTTATCAACTTGTATCTCAACCACAATGCCCTTACAACTGTTCCGCCAGAAATCACGCGACTGCAACATCTAGAGTTGCTGGACCTGTCGGGCAACAACCTCGTGTCAGTTCCGCCGGAGTTGGGGATGATCACAACTCTCAAAGAGTTGTATCTCTTCGACAACCATCTAACCACGCTCCCTGGAGAATTGGGTAGTTTGCATCGGTTACAAACTCTAGGTATTGAAGGCAATCCGTTGGACATGTCTCTCAAACAGATGATTCAAGAACACGGCACTCCATCGTTGATTGCTCATTTGCGCGACTCATGTCCGGCACCCGTACCTCCCCCAGCACGGGTGTGGCGCCACCTCCTGACACCGGTAGAGCGAGAAGCAATGCAGAACGATCCGAACGTGGAGACGTTCAGTGTTCTCTCCTATAACATCCTATCTGAGAAATGTGCCACGGAGCGTCTGTACGGATACACTCCGTCGTGGGCGCTGGCGTGGAAGTACCGGAAAGACCTAATCATGGAAGAGCTCAAGAACCATGATTCGGATTTCTTGTGCTTGCAGGAGGTGGACAGTTCGCAGTACGAGGAATACTTCCTGGAGAGTCTGTCGGATCAGGACTACGATGGCGTGTACTGGCCGCGTTCGCGGTACAAGACCATGAGCGAAGCTGACCGTCGGTACGTTGACGGTTGTGCCATTTTCTTCAAGCGGAATAAGTGAGCGTCCATATGCCTCTTTCCATATCGCACCACTGACGACCGGATTAATTCTTAGATACACGCTTGTCGAGAAACAGCTCGTGGAGTACAGCACCATCGCAATGCAACGATCTGATTTCAAGAAGACGGACGATATGTTCAATAGGGTGTTAGGCAAGGATCACATCGCGGTCGTTTGCCTATTCGAGAACAAGGAGACGGGTACTCGTGTCATCGTAGCGAACACCCACGTACACTGGGATCCCCAATTTAGCGACGTCAAGCTAGTACAAGTCGCCCTTCTCGTCGAGGAGGTGGAGAAGGTTGCAAACAACTTTGCAAAGTACCCACCCCGCCCTATGCCCAACAACTCAGCCGCTTCTACTCCCAACGGGACCTCCGCAGGAGAGAAAAACGGTTCGTCCCGACCACCGCCAATCTATTCTGATGGGTCAAAGATCCCTCTCATCGTATGTGGCGACTTCAACTCCATCCCTGGAAGTGGGTTGTACGAGTTCCTGTCAAGCGGATACGTCCCACCGAACCATCCAGAATGGATGTCGCATTTGTACGGAAAGTACACCTCGGAAGGTGTGCGTCACCGTCTTGGCCTGAAGAGTGCATACGGTGTTGCCGGAGCCGATGCTCTTACCAACTATACGCCGGGCTTCAAGGGTCAGCTCGACTACATCTGGTTCTCCACAGCCAACCTGGCGGTAAACTCTGTCCTTGGTGAGGTAGACAAGTCCTATCTGGATAAGGTTGTGGGATTCCCGAATGCCCACTTCCCTTCAGAGTACGTTCTATATCTCTTATCCTCCTTGCTCTGTTACTGACCAAGTATGTCATAGCCACTTGTGTATCGCCGCCGAGTTCCGCGTGAAGCCTCCAAAAGATCCACAGCCCGCCCGACCCCCACCCACTTTCCCAGATTCATCGAGATGACGCGCAAGTGTCACCAGATCCTGAGATTGTCTCCATTTCTTCCTTTTCCTTCCGCCACTGTTCTTTTCATTCTTGTAAATAGATACGTTGTTGACTGTATAACGAACGTTGTTATTTTCTCTTCTGGTCTTTCTTCCATTTTCTCGTGCATTTCTCTCTCGTGGAATACACCTTCTTACTTATTTCCCTCCTCTTTATCTGTCCTGTTTCCATGTGTCCCTGATCCACCACCTCCCTCCGTCTGTGTTTGCTTAAGTCGTTGTTTGAGTCTGTTCCTGTCGTCCTGGTTCTCTTCTCTCATCTCACTTTTCCTGTCGCGTTCAAGTCCAACTGCAAAATCTGTAGCATGCGTGCGTGTACGGTATCGTGTTTCCAATATCAATTTCTTCCTTGAAATCCCAAACTACAAATACCCCGCAGAAAATGTCCTCGGACAAGAAAAGAAAAGATGCCGTGGCTAAAGCGCAAGTGCCTCCCAACCCACATTGTCTTTCTGAACTCTGAGACTACGGTGCTTGGATACCAACGAGATCGCTCAACCAGCTCTCAAAGTCCTCTTCCTTCGTTCGATCTCCCGTGACCTTCAACGCACGCAGAAGAATACGGTATGTACCGTTTGGTATGACCGTTCCGTTGGCAAAGCGGTTGACGAGATCAAAAGCGTTGAAACCTGTACCGTCCTGTACAAAGAGACGGGAAGTTAGTGAGGCTCGCTTCACGACTAGTTACTAGTGAACGTTGGCTTACATTTACATCCGAGTTACGTGGAAGGAACTCGAAGCTGAAAAGCGACCCGATAGTCTTGACTTGAGCGAACGTTCCCCCCTTCGCCTCATGCGGGAAGGTGAACAATGGCGCAACATCCCTGGTGTTCAGAGTTGTCTTGAGCTTGATGTTAGGATCGACAAGGTCGACCAAGAGCTCTGCAGTCCCAAAGTCCAAGCGGGACACCAACGTAGGGAAGTCCGTTCCGTTGAAAGTGAAGTTCCTAGGACCAGTAATGATGTTCCCTTCCTGATCGCCCAGGAACGGTAACGGTGAGCCAAAGAAGAAGTCAGTGTTGTCGAGAACCTGAACGTTCTTCAAGCTGGCGGCGACTCCGAGATAAGTCACGTGATAGCTCTCATTTGCGTTGGAAACCTCGATGAAGCCGGAGTAGATGGGGAGCCGGGATGCGTTGACGGCGGGAGGGGTGATGTGTGCAGTGATTTTCTGCGTCTGCCCTGGGTGGACTGTGAATGAAGTCTCGCTGAACTTCACAGTAGCGGCATCGGTGGTGAAGGGTATCGGCGTGTCGGCAAAGAAGGAAGTGCCCTGACAAACGCATACGCATCATATGATTGATTCACTAGTATTTAGCGGAGAGTGAGACTTACAGGTTGCAGCGACTGTAACGTTGCAGCTGGTGTGTGCGATACGGTGAATTTCTTTGCCGTCTTCCCGGTGTTCTTAACTGTGAAGGTTTGCCTACGCATTGATCAGTAAGACAAGCGGCACTGTTCCACAATATGCGCTACTCTACTCACTCGCCCTTGAAGTTCGCAGTGTCGTTCAGAAGAAATTCGCCAGGGGATACAACAATGTCCGTAGTAAGAGCCTTGAAGGCATCGACCAATCCAGCACCCTGAATTGCCGCACTCTGGAATGGGTCGCCATCGGTATGGCTAGTGCTGACTTTCTGAGCAGTCGTCTCAAACAAGGTTCTTGCACCCTTGCCGACATCTGAGCTGTTACCCTTGACACCAAAGAGCAAGGCAGAGACACCTGCAATGAACGGCGTCGCCATCGAAGTACCAGACTCGACACCGAAGCTGCCGAGGGGTACGGGTAAGGTGGAGAGGATGTTACCACCTGGAGCGGCGACGGCAGGTTTGAAGAACATATCATTCGTGGGGCCGATAGAGGAGAAGGTAGATATGAGACCGCCTGCGGGGTCTGGGAAGCCGAAGCTTCCACCAGACTGAGGGAAGGAAATGGTGACGTTCGCGCCCTTGGCGAATTGGTTCACGAGCTACAACGGGATTCAGTATCGTTTACAATTTGTCTGTGAGGGGTATACTCACGAAGACACCATCTGCTTGCTGGATAAGAGTAGCAGTGAAGTTGCCGACATCGATTGCGGTGAATCCGGTACCATTACTGGAGACCCCGGTGAGCTATACAAATCATCTATACAAAAAAGGATAACATACTCATAAATGAGAGCGACTTTGCCGCCTTTGGCCGCGACGTTTGTAAGTTTTTGGACCTAAGCCATGGTCTCAGATCCTGGATTCGGGAATACTGGTGACCACAACCACTCACGAAGGTGCAAGTACCACGTTTGATGATGACCAAGAACTTGCCGAGGTCAGGGGTATTGTCGGGCAGGGGATTGCAAGCATCGTCGACGACCGTTGTGTCCGTGCTAGTAGCAAAAATGGGGAGGGTATCATTGACGGGCAACGGGAAAGTGTCGAAATAAGTGATTGGATCATGTTGAACGCCGTGAACAGTCGCATTCTGCAATGGAATGACGGTATTGTCAAGAGAGGCGACCGAAATGGCATTGATGGCGTTTCCTGGACCAGAAGTGAAGAAAGCCCCGACTGAGCCACTGTTGCCTGCGGCAATGGTAACGATCTTGCCAGTGGCAGCAATGCGACTTGACACCACAGTAGCTGAGCCTTCGGTCCATCCGTCGCTGCCTCCGAGAGACATCGTGAGTATATCTTGGCCTTCGGAAACACCACGGAGGAGGGCCTCGATGATAACTATGAACAGGAAATCTCGTGTCAATTTCGGGCAAGGAACAGCTCAGTCCAAAAGCTTACTATCGTCCGTAACAGAACCTGCGCATCCGAATATTCTGTAGGAAGTCAGGCTCGCCTTGTATGCAACTCCGGAAATATTGAACGGGTTATCCGGGTCCGCGCCGATGATACCCTTGGTGACAGTAAATACATTTCTTCACGAGAATGAACGTAGCGAGTAGTGACATACAGCAACGTGTGTTCCGTGACCATTGCACTGGTCCAGAGGATCTGGGTCCGGTACGGGTGTATTCGACCCTGTGGAAGCGAAGTGAGTTCAATGTGGAGAAATTGAGTGGTCGATCGAGAGTGTTTATGGGGGAAGAAAGTTCGTGAAATACGAGATCAGTACGTACCATCATAATCGTCTCCGACAAAGTCAAACCCTCCAATGACTTTGTGACCGGGGCCTATCCCGCCTCCGAGAGCAGGATGCGTGTAGTCTATTCCGGTGTCCAGACTGATCGTTTACGTTGAACGTCAAGCAAGAGACCGAAAACGATTAGGAGGATTTCACATACATTCCGATCTTGACACCCTTCCCGAGAACACCCTGAGCGTGCAGCTTGTCCACGCCCTGTGGCAAAGATGGGGTGTCAATCAGTCTTCCGTCGACGCATGTGAGAAGTATACCTCTACATACGGTTAAGATATGGGTGGATTCGCTATCTGGAGGGACAGCCGGGTCAGAGGGATCCTTGACCACGTGAACGTTGAGAGGCCTGGGACAGTACGGTCAATTTCTATTAAATCTTATTGCTGTTTTCCATCAACATACTTTGGAGCGGGAATACGGACAACGGGTCGTACAGCCTTAACCCCTTCGATCTCCAAGACTTTTGCCCTGTCCTGAAGATAATGTGAAGGTCTTAGTATATGATTGACATCTCAGGGAATTGTCATTCTTACGTTAGTATCCTATGTTATGGTGAATCATTGAATATCTTATGAAGCAGGCGGTTAGGCACTCACATTAAGCGTGACAGATGCGCCTACAAACAAGCCCTTGTGGTCGAACTCTTTATCAACTCTGAATGAAACATCCCGTTTGCGCATGCTATCGTAGAATGTCTCATGAAGCTAGAGCAACAATTCGTCAGGGCACAAAGTGAATCCATCTCGGGATACTCACACCCCGTGCATCCACACTACGTCTATGCGGAATGTCAGAAGCATCGTCGACCTCGATGATGAACTTGTTCGGGACGATGTTTCCAGGTGTATTCGCATTCTTGATATCGGAAGGAGAGAACTTGGCAGCAAGAGCGGCGGAAGTGCTGAGAGTAAGAATGCTCAAGAGTCTGAAATACCATGAGTACCTCATCTTGGCTGATCGTCCAAGAGATGGTATGGGGAATAGCTGACGTCCACGAAGGAGGACTTTATACTGGCGGAGCAGAACAGAAGGGTGAATGTTGTTTCTCCCGGACGATAAAGAAGTCCAAGAATAACTAGGGAAATTCCAGGGACGATATCACGCTCATGTCCGACCAAGGAATCTGGAGAGGTACGGAAGAGTATCGCAAGTATGACACAAAGCAAGGAGCGCATGCGAACCTACATTCACCATATTCGCGATGTTGATGGTGTTGGGAAGCAAACCGACGGAGACCCATGCGGTCGTGCGAGTGGAGAGTGTAACTCCGACAAAACTGGTGATTGGGTATAGAATAGCTTCCCCTCTCTCGCGAATAGACGTTAGGAAATCGTGGAAGGCTGCGCCGGAGAAACCATATTTCATGAATATTTGGAGGCACGAACGAAGGCTTCGTTCAATCCGGTAAGTCTCCGTATGTTATAGAAGTTAGAGCACGCAAGTAGGAACAGAAAGCACGGACATACTGGAATTCCTGGGGCTATATATACCATATACATCGATGCTGGTTCAAGGTTCGTCTTATCTGCATAGAGCCCATAGCATGAGAGTATCATGAAGTAGTCCGGTGGTACAGAGCAAACAGATAGCTATGGTGGTCGTGGAAGCTGTGAGAGTGCTAACGTGGGATACCTATCAGAAGCAGCATCTTTGTCTGCATTGTGCCATGCGAGCACGAGGCACGTTCACACCAAGAAGGTTGACGAAGTACCTATATCTGAATTGCGACAGTAGTCAACGGGGACAGTGCGACGATGTCGAGACCCACAGAACGGAGCTGCCAAGTATGTAACAAGCAGTTTCTCACCCGAAGTCACTTATGAACGGGTAACCTGTAGGGACAAAACATTGAAAATACCAGCTTCTATTGCCGGGCAGCAGGGTCAAGCAGATTCGGAGGCAACTGAAGCACTCCGTCGAGCAGAAGTACCACGAGATATATGGCACGGGGGTGATACTACCGCCATGCAAGGGGTCCAGGTCGACGTCTAGCTGCGGCTTAGAGAGGATACAGCAACTTGACTTCAACTCGGACACTATAGCTATATCGACAACGCCCGATGCCTTTTCTCACAGGTGCGAATTCAGCATATAGCGCCGGCCATATGTTGAACATATGCTGAATAATATTCTAAACATTTCTTCCATATCACA
>JSYW01002171.1:0-13949 GCA_000787475.1 Lentinus polychrous
TTATGATGCTGTGCTTGCAGTGTTATCCCGCATTGCATATTTTGAATATAACTAAGTCAATTTTTGTATCATATCTGTAGATCTTTCTTCAAGTATACCATAAGAATTATTACTTCTCTTTCAATTATTTGGTGTCTGATATTTGGCTTGCATTTAAATTATACATCATGTTATCTTCTGAAAAACATTCCAATATTTGTTCAAATATACTACATTCAATATCTTGGTTCTGGATACAATTATCTTTACATAAATCCACACACCATAATTTGAATATATTTGAGTCGCCAATGAGCTTATCCTTTGATTATGAGCCACGGTATAATGGAAATTCGGACCTGTGCGTGTTGTTTAGCCGAGAGCAACCTAGTTTGGCGCCCATTCTACGTGATCTCTAGTTCAAATTGAGATTTCTCACCTCTGCCTTCGATTAACTTGTTTGAATCTGCTCGACCATCTACGCATCCTCTGAGAGATTGCACGCACTCGATCGGAATATACGCATGGCGAACCGTGACGCTCCCTGGTAAGCTTCACAAGATCTCCTTCAGACTTCGCTTTCCTCGTAGACGCCCGCTGGCATGATCCTATCGTTCTGGCAAGATTGGCAAACAATTTTCTGACATATGGGCAATTCACGTCTCCAGGAAGGTGTTTGGACATATTCCTGGTATTCATGTTGGGAAAACATGGAAATCTCGGTAGGATATGCTGGACTAATCATCATTGGAGCCAGTAGCTGTAGTACTCATGCGGAATCGATCCGTTTAGCGACGAATGTTCGAAAGATCACTGTCATGCTCCAACAATGGCGGGCATCTCTGGCAGTAAATACGAGGGCTGCTGGAGCGTCGTTCTATCTGCTTTCTACGAAAACGATGAAGACTTTGGCGAATACTTGTGAGTTCCTCGATTCATTCTCCAGGAAAGGGAATCGGCCTACATGACCCGCACGCAGTATTTACACGGGAAGTGGAGGAAGAGAGGGGGTATGTTCACTATATATTCTGACTTGGGATACTACAATTCTCAACTCTCACGGAATAGAGACCGCAGAAAGGTGCTCGACAAACCAGGGACATGTCCATGTCACATTATCCCAATAAATCACTCCAGGTGTGTACTACCTAGCAGATATAAAATGAGAGGAGTCATCGACCTGCAGGTGGTAGGTATCTGTTAGTACAGGAAATCCGGTACGTGTGATACGCAGCAGCAGTGGGAAATCAAAGTACAGACCAGCGGCTGGGTGAGTATGCGGCCTGCTTCAGCTTTCCGATGGAGCACTCACCTGTACCACAGGTATCGCTACGATGGACTATATAAAGTTGTGAAAGTATGTGCATGGTGGCTATCCGGTATTTCAAAGATTCTGAATCAATGACCACACAGGCGTGGACGGAAGTAGGAGACCAAGGACTCCAAGTCTGCAAATTCGAACTCCACGTATGCATCTTAAGTTCTTCTTTCCAGTCACGAGAAGTCTGACAATGCCTGTTTAGCGTCTACCTGGACAACCTCCTGTTCCACTATATCGAGACTCCATCATGGAATCTCACAAACACCCTCCCAGCTATCGTCAGCCAGACTCAAACACAACCGTGGCCGCTATACGTCCCAATCCCTCCGGAACCCGTCACATTGATGAGTACTGTCACGAGGAAGGCCAGAATCCTCCCAAGACTTCAGGTCGAATGCACCCCCGATCAGGGAGTCATAATCCTCATGGTATCATCATTGCCAAGGACTACCGAGTCTTTCCTGCCGGGGCTCATCAGAACCCAAGGCACCCTGACATCGTCATGACGGAAGACGGGGCCAATAACTCGAATGGGAAGGGCAAGCTGCCTGAACGCGCGGAGACTGTAGATGTCCATCAGAGACCCAAGTTGAACATGCAGCGTCTGGACAAAATGTCCTTCCTCCAACGCGAGGTCAAGCACGAAAGGACACTCAGTCATGCTGTAGGCTCAGGCCGTAGGGGTGACATGACCGCTGTCCCCGACTGGGCAAAGTCCTCCTTGTCCGACTCGGCACCATATACGCAAACAGCCTCCGCATCCACTGCCCTGCCGGTGTCTCGCCCCAGTATTTCCGCTCCTGACAATGGCGCAGGCCCTTCTTCGACATTCACCATGACCTCCCGACCATTCATGCCCCGTGCTCATGTCTCCACCTCAGGCATTAGCGCAGGATCCTCTCGCCCGAGCCTTCATCTCACTCCTATGCAAATGCCTCGGGGTAACTTGGGTGGCGCTCTTGACAATTCGCCCCAGGAAGAAGCTGCGCGCAGGACTTCATCGGCTTTAGCACATCTGTCCTTCAAAAAGAAGCCGAGACTTCAGTGATTGTCCTTTGGAAGTTGGTGAATTCCAGCTTGCTTGACAAGTTCTCCAAGTCTTTGCCTATCTTTTTTTCCAATTGCTTCACATTTTCTTCTTGTCCCTCCCGCATTGGTTCTTCCATGTTGCAGTCGCGCATCACTATCGTCCGTCGTCACAATACCCCTCACATCACCCAGAGCAGCTATACCCTCTGTAACTAACCGCGTGAGTACGTACTGATATTGATTGTTCATCATTCTTGGATAATGGAACAGGTGCATGCGAGGTTCGATACAAAGGCTGCTGCAGTAATCTACTGGGAAGCTACTTTGGGATTGCAATCGAGGAATTGTACTACAGATAGTGGTAGAGTAAACGAAAGCGGCAGGATGGGGATGCGACGAGAAAGATGCGTAGAATACGAATACAACAATTGACGGTACACTACAAATACCACATTGCAACGAGACAACACGGAAACGGATCATGATGCGAGTGAACGTGCGATGAATTGCTGGCGATTTGATGAGTCAATATGCGAACGGGAGTCCAACGAATTGCAAGCGAAAACGAAACCGGAGGAAGTTGAATAGTTGCATGCAAAGGAGAGTCGAGACAGTCCATGTGAGAATTCGAACAAGGCCATGCGAATGCGAGCGAGAGCGAGAATAATGGAACCAAAGCCGATCCCCAGAGAGCTTCAGCACAGAAAACCGATCACGGAGAACTACATGATGAAATCAGAATACGTCGTCCGAATCGTAGCCATCGTCGTCTCCTTGGCCATCTAGCATGGTGACGTCGTCCTTCCATAGGATACTCCTCACGATTAGGTCGGCCTCTCTAGTCTCCAAGACCCTCGTAAGACGTTCGACCATTTCCTGCCTCGTCCCTTCGGCCAAAATGTCAGGATTGTATTCGGCGTGAGCTGCGAGGTTCCGTTTGAGTGCTGCAATGGAGAGGTCTTGGACAACTTGTGGGTCGGTGATGAGAGGGGATTTCGGCTGCAAGAGATAATTCTTGCAGAGCCCTATAGCGCAAACTGTGAGTAACGGCACGAGACTGCGGTGTGGGTGGAACTTACGTTCAATATACAGCTCACACTCTCGTGGAACTTCTAGTTCAATGGAATGTCGGCGAGATGTGACCGCAGCACACAGCCGACGAAGACCGTGCATGTCAATGCTGGTATCAAGGAGAGTGAGGAAGCCAAGCTTATGCATGAGAATCAGCGCAGGAACAGCGTCGTTAGTTATTCCAGTGTTGAACGCGATGTCGAGTTCCATGAGAGAGCGCTTGAGAGGCACAAGATAGAATATTCTGGGCAGTTTCCAACCCGTTAGCAGGCAGTGTGACTTTAATTCTATACAGTGACTGACGCTTCGTTACCAATACCGGTGTTGCTGATCCAAAGTCTTGAGAGACGCGGCAAGTGGTGAATGTGAAGAATATCGGTATCGGAAAGGCGGACACCAGTTAGATTCATTTCGTTCAGGAAGAGAAAGCTGTTTGGCTTTGAGAAGACTATAGACAGTCATTAGGGGCCCATCCAGGAAGTGGAAGTGATGGTACCATGCAGAAGCTCCCGAGCATCGAGATTCAGGCCATCCTCGTCTGTCATTGAAGCAGTTAAATCGAGGCATTGCACCTCCGACATCCGTAGGATATTGAGAACCCGGGAATTGAGATTGCCTAAGCAGATCTTTACAGTTCAGAACAAGGACACCAGGCAAAGGGAACCAACCGTCCGATGCAAGAACGTCCACAATGCGCTGGTGGTCGAGCAGGTCCAATTCGTCCAGTTTCTCTTGAAGTCTGATACCGGGAAGAAGGGATTCCAGGCGAGACGTCAGGATTTGAAGCCCTCGCGGGGTCTCAGTACCGATGGAAGGACCGTACAACTCTTCTGTAAGCGAAAGACAGAGAGCCGGGACCGCAGAATGTCAACGAGTATTGCGTGGGTTGAGGGACACATCAGCAAGGGGACCGACCAACCTTCCAAGCTCCGTATTTTGCCTTCAAGTTCACCATGCGTCAGTCGGCGAGTATGTCGGCTCTTCACGCCATACGGAGAATAGGCTACTTTCGAGCGAAAGAAGTGCAGTTTCTCTGCCTTGCCGCTAAGCTCGAAAGAAGCATCATTGACAGATATGATGGATCGTCCCCTCCTAGGAAGTCCTGCGAAGTCGCTGAAATTACTCGCATTGAGGGTACGTGGCTCGCGCGAAGGCCCCTTTTGAGTTGCATTCGTTCTTTCCGCGTTGCTGTTCTTGCTCATAGCAGCCAGGTAGGAGATATCAGAACCAGATTCAGAGCTAGAAAAGTCGTGCAGACGAGATACGCGTCTAGGCGCGTCATTTTGATAGAACTGTAGTAGATCTTCCTCTGTAAGAGAGCTATCCAGTATCTTTGGGAAGGAAGTATACTGCGAATCTTCCGAGTGATACTTGAGGAAGTCCCCGACTTTTCTCTGTCGTTCCCTGCCGGTTTTCGCGAGAAGCTTTGAGCGAACAAGCTCAAGGTATGTCGACGCGGTTATCTCGGGACAGTAGAATGGATTCTCCTTGGATTCGTCGACAATCGGGTGTGTGGCAGCTGGCATGCTGGACAAATATCCTCCTTCGCCGTGTTGACCTGTACGATTGAGGGTTAGAGTTAGAATGAAGGACACCAAGACGAATGTCAGAAGCAAGTCGGAAAACCTCCGTGCTGAAGAGATGTACTTACTGATTGGATCACTCAAGTCTCCCACGGTCGCAGCCAAGATCTTGGCTGGTTGCATTTTGAAATTGGCGTGCGGCAAGTTCGACTGCGTACGCTGCGTATTCCAGTGGCCGCCATTCAATAAAGTAGAGCACCTTGGTTGACAAACAGCTAAACGGACGACCATGGTATCCTCGAACGGTGATAATCTCAGCGTACAAACCTCGTTGGAAGAAGTTTGGTACCTGAAGGACATCAAGTACCGACCTGACCCTGACGCCGAACCCAAACAGGTCAAGATCGTTACACAGAACTTCAATGGGTCAGTTCCGTTCCTCCCAATCACTATTGGATGGGACTTGATATTCATCTGCGTTGTGATAGACCATGTTCCTTCATTGCCATATGTCAGAGCTCCTCGTTCACGGTTGTCGATATATTGACATGTTGATCCCTGATATAGGTAACATACTACTCCTGCGAGGAGATATTCAGATATCACCTCCAGATAGGACGACAGTATCTTATGAATTCCTATCCCAATTGGTGGCGGAATATCTCCTGTCAGAATGTCTAGACGTCGACATCTCTGCAGCCCTCACTGTCATGCCACTTACACAACGTGTGTTGTTTCTCTGCACTGGTACGCTCGCCACACGAAACTAAGTCGTTCTGAGCTCAGGGGGGATGGATCTGAACCCTGTCTTTACGAGTCCAACTGCTTTCCGTCCTGCAGGCGCAGGTGGGGAACTAAAGCTGTTTGAGCAAGCAGGGATAAAGCTCGTTCACGGCTGGCTGGTTGACCCGGACAGCCCTGAATATACCGCAGTTTCCAAAGCTGCGGATTATGATACTGCCGTGAACATCATAGTGGAAGCTGACCATGTGACGAAAGGCCAGTTGGTCGTTCCAGAAGCAGGCGAATATGCTGCGTCCGGGTGCTCGTCTAGTCAAGCGGGCCCCAGTGGTTCGACAGGTCCCAGTAGCCCTCACCATAGGCTTACCGATGAACAGAAAAGCAAAGTGGAGGATGGTAACCAATTCACTCCTGTTTCATTTAGTGAAGCGGTATCTGATAGAAGCCCTCTCTAACAGCTATCGCACTCCGCCGCTTCATAGATTCCTCACAGTCTCAATTGACTTACTACGGCCTCTTTACCCTTGCATCAACACTCCAATCAGGGACGTTAGCAGCCCTGTTTCGTAACTCGCATCTCTCGGTGCTATACAAATCTTCAAATCCCGAGGACAGCGCGTTATACTCTCTCGTAACTGATCATGTGTTCCTCCATGAAGCGTCGGTTGTATGGGAACGAATAGAAGATGTGGACGGATCCGCTTCAACGTTTGTTGATTCAGACTTTAGGCGGTCGACGCCAGCTGGCGGTGATTACGCTGGGCATACCGGAGAAAGTGCCCTTGCGGCGCTCGAAGCGGAGACAGCTGCTATGACACTGGAAGAGCGAGCCGAGTGGGTTCATTTTTTTCTTCGCTTTCTACACATCTTTCGCTTCCGACCGTGCTTTTATCCTGAGTTGCCGCTGTTCGCTCACTATGACGATCTCCATAGTCAAGCGTTAGCAATACAGTTACAGAAACAAGAGGAAGACTATGCCAGGGCGATCAGGGAGCAAAGGCAACAGGAAAGGGTTGTCCGTGAGATGCAGCGACAGGCCGTAGAGCAGGCGAAGAAGGAGAAGAAAGAGAAGAAGAAGGATTGCATCATCATGTGATCCCGACGCAGGCTCATGGGCCCGGTTCCGACACATTTCTGGTGAGCGCCCCCTCACATCGCTGGCTGAGGTAGACATCGATCCCTGATTTATTTCGATTCACCGCGCAGTATACCCCCAATTCATGTAGTCAATGCATTTGCCAATACACGGCTTAATATCCTTTTGACCCTCGACGATTAGCATCAACCGTTCGCGCCGCCCATCCTACTGTGTCAGGCCATTGCATATGTGATGTTATCCTGGTATGGTGAAACCCCTGAACCCGGGCACTATGGAGGTAAGGCTCCTTTTGACTTTCAATTTTGATTTATGAGTGATACCTGGAAATGCGATCTTGGTTGATAGCGACGCCTGCTAAGTCCGCCAACACTAATTTGCTAGTGTCAAGATCTTCAAGCTTCAGGGCTAACCCATACGGAGCATGGAGTAGACATTGACTCAAGTTACGGTACAAACGCACGATATGGCCAATCCTACATTCAGCACTCGGTCCGAATGAGTCTCTCCCAAGTCTCTCCTCGAAGGCGAGCAAATTTTAGATTCTCTCCTGAATTATACCGCGAATAATGCCCTGTGAACGATGATACGAATCCAAGGTCTCTCCCCAGCAACTGTGAGAGTACCCATCCACTGCCTCTTCGACAGCCAGCGACGGTCTTCCACGATCCACGGAGCTTGCTATCAGGGGGGACAATAATGATTGTCATGCAGTAATGATGAAGAATATCCGACAAATGAAAATGCGGCCACATTGAGCCTTGATCCCCAATCGGGGGGCGGCGCGCAGCTGCACCACGCTGGTGATAGAACGCACCGGGACCAGGTTACAAGGCACCATTAGTATTTTGCTGAGCAGACCCTGAATGCACAGGTTGCGGAGCGGTAGAACATGCGTCACCATGCAATGTCATGACTTGAATCTCGCGATCGTTATGTGTTGCGCTATGTTCTGAGATTTACACCAGATATACTTCCGTTGAGGAACAGACCGAGACATCAATACTGGATTCCCGAGAATGTCGCCAGAACAGGGCAAGGAAAGGAAAGTAAGTAGACCGTAGACGACGCTTCGTCGCAATTTCGTCGGGTAGTGGTTGCATCACACTGAAATACAGCAGATCTCGATCGATCCTTCTAATACTTCGTTGACTGTACTTCGGCTAGCTGGCCTGGCTACATCACCCGACACACCTTGCAACTCGTGGCGAGGATCGTCGTCGCCATCCAAAGCGCTTCCTTTCCCCCATCACGACGTACGGCCAGCTAACCCTTAGCTTGAAGCACATTCGTACGATGCCCAAGCTTGCTTGCTGACTGGCCTGTTCTGCGTAGGCTACGATGACCTTGGCCAACGACCGCCAACCCTCCCATCGCGCGGCATTCAACATGTAGTACGCATGACTTGCTCTGATCAAGTATCAATTCGTCTCCGAGTCATCAGCTCTTCGTTTGATGAACTCACCAAGTATTCGGCCTGACATGCCTGACACGTGAACGTTACGGTTCGTAGGCCCGCCGCCGTCCGTCAGAAATGCAGTCTCGTTATACATATGTCGTACTTGTGTCTCGGATTCCAGGTGGCATTGTACCCAAGAGCGGGCGACACAAGGCCGGCGCAGAGGTCTGGATCCTTTTCT
This sequence comes from Lentinus polychrous, assembly GCA_000787475.1. Taxonomy (NCBI): domain Eukaryota; kingdom Fungi; phylum Basidiomycota; class Agaricomycetes; order Polyporales; family Polyporaceae; genus Lentinus; species Lentinus polychrous. The sequence continues at coordinate 8,401 of JSYW01002171.1, forward strand.
ATTATATCTTGCAGGCGGAGTCGGCAATTGAGGCCTGAGGGATTGCGTCCTTTCACCCTTCCTTCTCCGTCAGTTGCGCTTTTGGTCCCTCTCTGACTTTCACCCTCTTACCTGCCGCGAACATTCCCGGTCTCCATTCATTACTCCAAGAAGCGACCTATTGACGAGCGCATTCCCGCGGTGTCCAAAGATACGCTCCTCTGGACCCTTTTTGCCCAGGTATCGGCGTAAAGCGTGAGTATGATCACGACAGGGCATCAGGCTTGTGGTGACCAGATCTGGTAGCTTCATTTGACAGTATTCTCGTCTGGGAACGATTCCTTGGAAGGACAGCCTAGGGACGCTCGTCCCTCCACATCTGTATCGGTACGGAAGCCTTCTTCTCCTCCCTTCTTGATACTCTTCCATTCACACAAACCCTGATCATCCAACTCTTTCTTTTCATCCGTCCACCGTTCTGGCCATGTCTCCTGTGGTAGGATGCTTGTTTCCTGTTCTCATGCAACTCACGATGCTGAATGCCTTCTCCATTACCCCCACTCAGCGAACAGACGCGTATTCAAGCCCGGTCCTGATGCCCATTCACATTCTGGTTGTTGGAGGGGGTGAGCTCATCCGTCTACATCTCAGCCATGCCTGATGCCTAACAAACCACAGCTCTCGCCGGACTTGCCTCTGCGATTGCACTCAGAAGGGCAGGTCATCAGGTCACACTGGTAGAGAAGCGGAAACTGGAGGTGCGACCCTGCAGGTTCTTCATACAGCAATGGATCTGAACTGAATTGCGTCTATCGTTGATAACAGTCATGGCGTACAGAAGGTGGTTGTCGGCTTCCTCCCAACCTCGTCAAAATCCTGCGTCGTTGGGGTTTCGGTGTGCAACTTAGCCAGCTCTCACTCAAAATCGAGAAGCTACATTTGCTACGGTGTGGGTTTACTTCCTGGGGTGCCCATGCCCCATGTTTCATCTCATCAATGGCTAATCCATCCTTGTGCCTTGGAATCTCCAGATGAGACCGGGGAATTCCTGGGAGAGCACATATGGCATGAGGAGATGCTGAAAGAAGCAGACGGGGACTACGAGCTTATTCACGTGAGTCCATTTCATTTTCACGAATCACCGTCTTTCCGTTCCCATCTTTTTCTCACCGCATCATTCCGACTTCATCAGTATCAAGACCTTTGGCACATGCTGTACGACGCCGCTCGCAGTGCGGGTACACGTATGCAATTTGGAGCAGAGGTCGTCGACATCAACCCAGACGAGAGGCGGCTACGTTTGGCAGATGGCTCAGTACTTACAGGTGACCTGATCATTGGCGCCGACGGACCGAACGGGTTAACTCGCCAATTGCTATCGGAAATGATAGTGCCCACACCAAAAGGGCCAACAATGTATGAGTAAGTATTGTGTTTATTGGCTTTCACTTCCGGTCGAGCTGATAGCGTTTCTCAGGTCGGTAATTCCCACAGAGAGATTACGAAATGTACCCGAACTACAAAGCTTCGGCGTACAACCGCAGGTAAGAGCGGGTCTCAACTGACATGCTTGGCCCAATTCCAGCATCGTAACTAACAAAGATGCACTTAGGATCCAAATATAGCCAGGCTATTCCTGGGCGAAGGCAAGGACTTCCACTTTTTCCCCGTCGTAAGTTTTCTGATTTCTATCTCGGCGACAATGCGGGTTCTCTAACAAATTATATGACATTGCAGAATGGTCGCAATGCATACGTGTTTCAATTGTGTGTCGCCCATTCGGACAGTGAACCGGAAGGGACATGGGGCGACGCGCCTTCTGTTCGGTTAACGGATGTAATCAACCACCGATGCGAGCCACGGTATGTACGCCTCGCCACGTTCTGTTCGTGTTCGTGGAAAAGGCTACATTGCTCATGCGTAAACGCGCTACAGGATACGGAAACTTGCTGAACTAGCTCCGCCCGCTGTACGCGTCCGGTCAAATAACACCAAACTCGAACAATGGGTGCACGACAGTGGGCGGCTTCTTGTCCTCGGGGAGGCTGTCCACCCCTTCCCGGTCAGTTCCAGTTTCCTGTCCTCGCGATTGTCCTTCCGATGTCTGCGGGATGATTGAGTGCTGACATGTAACCTGTCTGTAGCCTAGCGCACAGCAAGGAGACGCTATGGCAATTGAAGATGCAGCTGTCCTTGGCAAGCTATTCACCTACCTCAAATCCCCGGACCAAATCAGCAATTTCCTCTACGCCCTGCAAGATCTCCGACAAACGCGATCAGACCGAGTATTGAAAGAGGAACATGACTTGTTTACTTTCCTCACCATGCCTGAGTGCGAAGCTCAGGTACGTAGAGACGAGGAGATTCGGAGACGTCATCAGGAGGGGGTGAAGCAATTTGCTGGAGGAGATGATATCCCTGCAAAGGTATGGGAAGAGATCAGGTCGGTATACGCGTATGATTGCGAGGATGAGGCGGACGAGTGGTGGATCCAGTGGGGTCTACTGCGCGAGCGGGCGCGCGAAATTAACATCTCGTATTCAAACGGGGTAAATGGGGTAATTGGTCCAAGCGTGAAAGTTGGAGTGTGAGCTTTGACTTTCTCGTTTCCTCGTTTCGTTCGAGTTGGTATCCGGCTCGACTGGCGATCGGGCAGTACGTTGCGCCTCATTGCCTTCTCTGTTCCCGACAGAGGCCATACATGATTCTCCTCCCCCCATACGCCCCTAGATCTCTCCACGGTCGACGACTGAACTCTCTGCTGCCGGCCTGATCACCCATGCATACCACCATACCCAGCTGTATCCGTGACGTCCCGAGTGCCATTTCGGTCGCTCATCTCCGCTAATGCTTCTTTACTCTTGGTATCGCACCATACTTACAGGCTCCTCCTATTTCATGTACCTATGACGTGACGACTTCGTCTGGACGATTGTATCTGGTATTCTATCCTGTCTCTTGTACGCATCCATACCTTCTCTGCGGATTCAATAATATTTTTTCGGATAGATTTGTTCGGATTGCTCAGCCTCCAGCCTGCCAAGCCTGAGGTGACGTGATACTGCATATCACCTCTGGCGAGTCCACCTCAACTTGCGGTGATTGACCGGTGCCGGTGAGTACTTGCATCTGGAACACATATAAGGACTTGGGCAAGGTGTGTATCACTGTAACCTGTGCCTCGCGTAATCCATGATGCACTCAACGCTAAACCGCGCAGGACTCGGGCTGCACGCCTTCTGAATCCGTCCTTGGAGAATCTCTCTTCTGCCAGTGCGACGTGGATATGATTGTGACTCAGGCTGCTCCCGAAGCTCTCGCGTCATTGTCAAAGACTGGAGACGAAGATGCGAATTGCAATGCCGCAGGCCCGAGCTCTTGCAATACCAGATGGAGAGCAGTGGCAGCGACTCGGACGACAGCGCGTGAGCTTGGACGACAGTGACAATCTACGACACAACACCGTGACCTCGTGGGACGACGACGAAGACGATTTGGACTTTGACTGTGACACGATGAGTATTCCTCCGAATGGCAAGGTGAGATCCTAACAAGCCCGTACGTGCACGAACAATTCGTATTCTTCCGTCCCCACACCGTCAACATCCTCTCCGTTGCCACCACCGCCTACTCGATCTTTTCTCGACTTCCACTCCCTGAAATGTCAGTCAGAGCTATTGCGTTCCTTTCCTGATGAAGGGTACCTCCGAGGAATTCGAGGAAGTGGAGTTTCGGCGATCTGAAAGAGCTGAGCTGAGAGCTTCGCGGACGCCGATTTGTCTGGCCTTTGGTGGTCGTTCATTGTGCTTGTGCCCCCCATGCATTCTACATATCATTATATCGGAGGGTTCCGCTCGGCGTTTTCCCCCAGCCATCTCCAACTCAATCACATGCACATCCATTCCTGGTCCCGCTTTTCCATTTCTGTTTACTAAGTTCCTGTAACCTTGACTCGGGCATCCTTTCTCGTTCTGCGTTTGCTTTGCTTGCTTGCCTATATCATATTCCGTCCGTTTCCTCAAAGCTTGAGTTGTCAATCCGGATCTCGTCGCATCCCTGCCAGTGCTCGCAGCCGATCCAATCTCCTACTTACTAGAACGTCTCCTCGTAAAGTCATCCAACAGACTATTGTAGTTGTACAGGAATGAACGACGAGGGGAAAACCATGATCAAACACAAATGCTAGGACCCTACTGGCGCGGGAAGCCGTCAAATATGTCACAGAACCTCGATTGCAAGCCTGCCAAATGAACTTCCGCGGCTTCTTCTTGTCCCTTCTGCCATTTCAGGCGGGTTGCGGTGAATGTGTACACCTGGCATAACTGTCAGAGGATTCCGCATCCGCCATTCCGCAGGCTCCGTCACCGTCAGCTCCGTCGCGAATTGCTCTATACATTCTGCCTTACGACTCCGTCGTGTATGCATCTCCGGGTTGGTTCACTTCCGCTCCCGCCTCGACGATTATGATAAGTATGGGCCTCCAGTTTGATCCATCTTCATTATGGTCAAACAGAAATAGAGGATTCTAGCGGCGCGGGAGGCATAAAATAGCTTCACAGTACTCAAACGGCCCAGCTGAAAAGCATTGGCGGTTCCAATGAGTCGACGTTCGCGACTTTTTGGTGGGGCCGCGCTCTGTCTCTTCGGGCGAACGATGGCGAACTTGCGCAGCTGATGTGGACACCAGGGCATTCTGACTTCCACTCGGCAATACCGTCCGAGGTATTGAATTGGTATCGTCGGGAGGCATCCGAGGCCATCAGGACTTTTAATCCCTCGATGGGCCAAGTTTCGGGAAAGTCGTATCTCGTTTGTCATCTCGGTATCGACGGGCTTCCAAACTCACTGTATTCACTCTTGTGCACATACACCACGCTACCAAGCCATATCACAAATGCAAGCTCCACCAGCACGACGGTGCCAAACGCGAAGAGTCCCAAGGGAACCGAAGAGACTCGCATGCGAGGCTGCCGATGCAGCTTCTTCATGGGACAGACTCGGAGTAGGGAAGATAGCTTCGGGCGCGAGGGTTGTACACGCTCTGAAGGTCGTGACTTATATATATAGGAGGTCCATCATACTTTCCCGTAGCACGCGTTCAGTCGTAGTTGCTCCTTACTTTCTCGGACAATCCTTATTAATGGACGGTTTTATTTGAATTGGAAGCAATTGGGCAGCATCACGTCACAGACATCAGAATCTATCAATGAGTACATGGAAAGCCAGGTAAGGAGTTCGGAAGAATTTAGTGGTCCTCCCGGTGACGGCACGTCTCGACGCCTTCAAATTCTAAGTCGCCAGTACAAACTCCAGAAACGCACGGTATCATAACTGACCTATGAATCCAGACTGAACCAACATTCTGATCGTAGGTAGAACTGTGCCCAGCGGTGGTATCGACGACAGTCCGATTTCATGAGTTACACAGTTACAAAAAGAAACAGACTCAACCGACAAAGAAGCGGAAAGGAGGGGGAAGCTAACAAGACACATTGCAACTTGTTGCACTATCAAACAGCCCGAATACATCACCGAACCTCTGCCTGTACCCCAGCCTCATACACCTTGAT
>JSYW01002173.1:0-27809 GCA_000787475.1 Lentinus polychrous
GCTCCACTTTGTTGATATTCGCGATCCAAGTTTGTTGTCAGTTGGTAGGTAAACAAGATTGTAAATGTCACGGTAAACTGGTTCAAATAACAGACAACATATCCCGGGAGATTGGCTCAGTGGCCGCCCCGCTGTTCTGATTGGTTTCCATGCGTTTGAGAGAAACTAGCCTGAGTAGTACTTGGAAGCTCTAGGGAGTGATGAATTGACAGTTCGAGGGTACCGGTGGTGTTGGAGGAAAATGCGTCATCGCCGACAACTTGCAAACTTCTCGTTGCACAACAAAAGTATGTAGCGCGGAGCTTGAGCTTGAATCTGACACGTGTAACGTCATGCGACCATATCCCTCTCACCAACGACGTAGGTCGAAATGTCATTCACCAACTCCGGGTATCCTTAGAGTGGCCGTAAAGTAGTCGTCAACGTCAGATCCAACGTCGCGCACTCAGAAGTACGTTCAAATCCGACAGAAAAAAAAATCGGGCTCCGAAAACCGAACGGCTGGAGTGTGGGGAAAGAACTACGCCCGTTCAATTAAACAACAAACACAGGTATGTAATGTAACATACAGTCGTACGTGGAACAGAGTTTTGTCTGTCGCACGTAGTAGGAGGGAAGAAAAACACGGACGTAGTAACAAAGATAAGAGTGAATAGAAGGAAAGAGACGAGGGCGAGAGACGAGAGGCAAGGAGAAAATGCTAGAAATACAGGGGGAAGGGGGATGGGTACAGTTCGTACGTATATCGAAAGAGAAAAAACGATCCGGGAGAGAGAGGTATGCAGTCGCAAGAGAAGTTATATAGAAAGACAAGAGAAGAGTTTTCTGGGGGAGACAATGCGATATGCGATACGGCAAGGGGGACGAGAACGAGAATATAGAGAAAAACAGGCGGGTAGAAAACCCCCGAACGTACGATTTTCAGAAGAAGAATATCCGCAACGAACAAGAGGCCAATTCCCAGTAAGGCGACGATGAGAGAAGGGGAGGAGAGACGGAACGAGCGGAGGAGCGAGCGACCCATACTAGTGACGCACTGTACACGTACTGCCCAACTAAATCAACAGACAACAGGTCAATATACGGCGAGTCGACACGAACGATAAAGACTTTGAACTCACCAAACGATTACCAAGGCTCGACACTTCGACTCGACCGCAAATAACACAGACAAGGGAACTCAACCCTTTTACCGAGCCTCAACCTCCGTCTGGGTCTGAGTCTGACTCCCCCGCTGAGAACTCGACGAACTCGAAGGCCTCTGCTGAACAGCAACAGCAGCATGTTCATCTTCCTCCTCTTCCTCCTCCTCATCCCACCCAGCAGGCCCCAACAACGCCCGTTTAGGTCCACCCTCAGGACCCAAAGTCTGCGACGCAAGTCGCTTGAACGAAGGTCTATAACTCGGGGATAAAGACGCGGTCTTGCCCTCGACAGCTGAACCGGAACCGGAGCCCGAGGAGTATTCGGTTTGAGTGTCGACAGGGGACTTGGAAGAAGCAGACATGGGAGGACTCAAGCTGGTAGCGACGGAAGAGGTGCCCGAGGGAGGACTGTGGATGTGTGAGGAAGCGGGTAGAGGAGGCGGCGGAGGCGGAGGATGGAAGAAGCCGCCGGTGTGGTTATCAGAGTACCGAGCGGCAGGTGTAGGTGAATCTCTACCATGCTCCCCGGGGCCATGGTCTTGTTCGTGCCCATGGTCATCACGGTCGCGATCCGTTTGCATCATGTTACCGCCCTCATCGTCACGACGCAGCGAAGAATGAGATTGCATCTCAGCTTCGGCACTAGAGCTTCGTCCAAACGCATCCGCCAGCGAGGACGTCGGGTTCCCAGGCCTAGCGAAACCCGAGGACATGTTGAACGTCGTCGAGCTCATCCCACTTCCGAACCCATCTGCGCCTTGGCCTTGACCAAGAGGTCCAGGAGCTTGTTGACGAGCGTTAGCAATATCCGTGCCCTCGACTAGGACCTTACTTCCGGTTCCACCCATCAACGCTCCATTATGGATCGTCCTCCCCCTTCGTCTCGGGACCAGATGCAAAGTCGTAGGAGCCTTGCGAGCCATAACGGCTTGCTTATACGACTTGAGGTCTTCCTCGTTTGCATCCTCAGTGTGGGTGCGAGCCTGAGGAGGGGGAGGGGGATACTGCTGATTCGATTGCTGCTGCTGCTGCTGATACTGGGAGTAAGGATTAGAATGGGCGTTACTGATTTGTGCGAAGGTCGACACTGGCTGCGGTTGACCTTGCTGGGCTTGAGCGTACTGCGAGTTGGAAGAGCCAGATGGGTCAGGCAAGTTACTTCGTCTCAATGCATCTCTATTGAGCGTCAAGTTAAACGAAGGCGGTACACCACCAAACGCCCCGCCAAATCCAGCTTGGCGCCTTGACTTTGAGAAGACTGAGAGTTACCCTGGGGATGGTCGGAGGAACCGCCCTGAGGAGAGGTATTGAACCACTCGCTCCCCAAAGCGTTCAACCCAGCACTCAACGTCGGAGTCTTCAAGCTCGGCAAACTGGCCACTCGCGAATGTCTCCGCGTCGGGCTCAGCTGTGGTCGTCCACTGCTTCCACTACTGCTAATGCTTACGTTTGGGCCACTACCGGCGGCGAAACCACTGAGACCGCTGCCGTACCAGTCCGTTCCAAGTTGGAGGCCTTCGCCGGAGGCGGTCGGGGTGACGAGGCCGCCAAGACCTGCGCTAGAAGGGCCGAGGAATGGAGTGATACCAGTTCCTCCGGTCGATCCAGGACCGCTGAGAGGAGTCTTGAGGAACTGCTTCCAGAATTCTTTGAGATCTTCGCGAGGGGTAGGAGTAGGCAAGGTCGGGAATGGGATCGTCCCGGGAGGTCCAGTATTCGAAGACTTGTTGTTGGAACCGTCTTGGTGTGTTCGTTCTTCTGAAGAGGAACTGCGTTTGTCAGAGTATTCGTCCGCGAGTGAACTTTGCGAACTGTTCATGTGCAACCCAGAGCCGACGCTCGCTGCGTCGCTCATCATACTGCTTGCTCCACTGGTGCTCGATATCGAGCTTCTATGGCTTCCCCTATCACTCGGCTGATGAGGATGGACGTCCGAGAAGAAGGGCTGACCATCCGCTTGCAACCCAGCCAAGACGGCGGGGTCGTCCAAGCTCATCAATCCAAACGCACTCGAGAAGCCTCCCTCGCCATCCACAGGTCCCTGGCTCTGCCCGCCCTGACCTGTTCCGCCGCCATCACTGTTTCTGTTATCATTATTTTCACTACTGCTTGAGGAGTGAGGATTCGCACCAGCGGCAGCGTGCTGAGCGGCTTGACGCTGTTGAAGCTTCAAGCGTTCGGCGTAATAGCCATTTGAAGATGATTCTGCATGGCTTGTATGTGGCCGGCCGTCGCCGTATTCGCCCACGGACTCGCCGTGAGTGGGTCCGCTCACAGAATCCTCACTCCCCGCTCGGACATACGGACGGGAGGTGTCCCGAAAGGACTGGTCTCGGTACTCCTGGTGGTGGTCCCGAAAGGACTGGTGGTGATGGCCCTGCGACTGGGCGACAGAGACAGGGGCAGGGGGAGGGTACGAGTACATAGTTCCGATGGAGGCGCCGCTCAACTGTGCATGGGTGGAAGGATGGGCCTGTACGCCGGAACCGGAGGAGTAGCGAATGTGGCCTCCTGCGTAGTGGCCATCCTTGGAGGCAACTGCCGAGTCTGGGGAGGCAGAGGCAGAGGAATGAAAGGACTGGTTCTGCCAGGCTGCGCCGGACGTGGCAGTAGACGTGGGAGGTTGGTAGCCAGGGTAGGAAGGACCGGCGAGGCCCAGATGATTAGTCGCCGGAGCGGCTGAAGAGGAGGCGTAGCCAGCCAAAGAGCCGATACCGGGGAGATTTACCCCCGTCGAACCAGTTCGGGAGAGGAGTTCAGCTTGGGCGCGATAGCGAGCCATCATGTCCGGAGATTCATCCAGACTGTCTCGGGTGGATGTGCTTGCGGTGAGGCTCGGGGTGGGACTCGCGCGAGTCATGCCTGCCGTCGTCGCGGCGGGTGCGTAGCCAGGATAGCCCGGATATTCCATCGTCGAGCCCAAGCCGGGCAGCCCAAATCCGGGCCCATACACATTCATGGCAGGCAGGTTGGTCGTGCCCGGTGGGGGAGCCAACACAAAGTCATCTGGCCTGGCTGAGAGCAACGGATTGGATGCGGAGATGGACGAGGACGAGAGCGAACCCGATCGCGCGTGATGGGCGTGGGGGTGGTTCGGGGGGAGCGCATTGGGCGGCGGGTGGCCGGGGCCCTGGGGCGCGGTCTGGCGATGGAACTTGACATATGTGCAGCGATACTTGCGCTGGACGCACTTGGCTGGACGCTGTGTGAGACGATGAGCAGCGATGGCACCGTCGGGAACACGCACCACAGGGGTTGCAGCCATCGCAGGGGAGGCTGCTCTGGACGCACTGGTCACATGCCTGCTTTGACGTCGTCGCGCGCGAGGCGGCGGTGGGGCCCTTGCGGCGGTTGTTGGGCGCCGTCGTCGTCGGGGGCTTTTCACTCGCGTGACATTTGTTGATGTGTCGGGAGAGGAGATCGCTGTACGGCCGGGCGCGTTGACACACGGCGAGCTATCGCGGGCGGAGGCGGACGTACCTTCGGGCAAACTGGTCGCCGCAGTGGGTGCACTTGTACGGCCTGTCGCCGGTGTCTGTCGCGAGTCGGACGGCGGTCAGGAGTGATGGGCGCCGGAGAAGACGGAAGCTCACGCACGGGATCGCATGTGTCTGGCGACATGCTGGGGTCTGGTGAACGTTGAATTGCAGACTGGACACTGTGGGTGCTGGCGTGAGTGCTGGAGTGCGGGCCCAAGGCTCGGAACGGCGCACCTTGTGATCGCCCGCCATGGTTGCTAAGCTGGCGTTGGCTGTGCCGAGGTGTTGGTGTGCGGAAGTAGGAAGAGAGGAGAGAGTGGCTTGCTGTGGCTATTGGAGAGCGGCGGGCAGTTGTAGTCCACGGGCAGTTGGCAGGAAGAGAGCCGTCGGAGATGGTCGTTCAACTTCTCCATCCCAGTCCCGTGGAGCCGCAAACATATACGGACTCACGAAAACACTTCAAAGTGGAGCCTGCCTCTTATGGAAGGCCCTTTGCTCACTCCCCCTCTGACGTCATCCCCTCCCGAACGCTGCATTCGCCTTTGCTCTTTGCTTCAATTTTCCATTGAATCCATTCATTTCACACATTCGTGCATGGCCTATTTACACGGCGCAATCCCCGTTCCGTGCCCTTGCCCTCCCTCCAAACCAGTGCCCAGCACACCCCGCGAGCGAAAACACCGCGTCCAAATCAGGCAGCTCTGCACTGCTTCGTGGAGCCCACAGAAACGGCAAGCGCCTTGCGACAAAAGTGCTGCTGACGTCAACCGCGAGCGATCGTGGCAGAGATGAGCCCGCTAGACACCAGACGTCATGAAATGGGGGGTTTCCATCAGATCTCAGATTCCGAGTCGACTCTAAATGAAATGGCAACCACTGCTCACCTGGGCGCTGCGAGGGGGACAAACACCTCCGCTTGAGCCCTGTGTTGTAAAAGTCTCTGTTAGCATAACATGTCGCGCACAAAAAACAAACAAAGAGTGCGAGCACAAAGGGGACAAATAACAATCCGAAGAGAAAGGCAGAATCGCGCATAGCAACCCTGACAGCTGCACCGTTACCCTTGCCGTAAAAAGAGAGACCCTCCTTCTCGAGATCGCCTCGCATGTCAAATGACAAGCCCGAACCATCGACCTTCTGTCAAACTGCGCACAACCCTCATCATCCCACTTCTCGCGACATGTCTGATTTGTCGGTCGAGCGGCTTTTTTTTCGTCCAAAGTATTATGATCAGATCCCGGCAATCTCTCGAGTGTAGTGTGTGTGTTTTTAGTTTAGAGGGTGCGAAATCGGAACCATCACCGTTTGAAAACGCGTCACCTGTGTGTGTTCGTGACAACAAGGACCGAACGCCCCCTCAAAACAAAAACACAACGAGGCTCATTGGCCAGCAACAAAGCAAATTGGCAAAACACCACAAGTTAAATGGCAAGGTTGTTGGTTTTAGGGAAGGAACCGAAAAAAAGTCAAATGAGCAACGCCCCGTGTCCGCGGTACCGTTCTCCCAACATTCATCCGAAGATTAAGGCGGACAACCGAACGCTACCTCCTCCTCGACCAAAGAATCACGAGAGGTCAGGGGAGCATTACGTTCATATGGCGGGTGGCAACCAATCAACCAATCAACCAACCAACCAACCCGAACGGGTCCAAACCACAAATAGCAGGAATTATAATACTGCAGCATGCAGTGTGCACCTCTCCTCGTCCACTGAACCTTTGGTCCAATCATATCCTCGGAACCTCCGGGAGAAGCATTCGTATGGCACAGTATGGAATGATGTCTCCCGGAGGTTCAGATGAGGATGATGATGGGATGATTGGGTGTGTACCGGTCGGTTGCAGTTGCATTGACAAGGGAAAAGAAGAATGCAAAGCGATGCAATACTTGCCCTTGCTATTCCGCAGCACTTGATCATGAACTTACCCCCTCGTGTTCCCGCGATGCGACCCCCTCTTTCATAACATAGCATAGCATAGCGTTGAATATAGAAAGCAATTAAAAAGACGAATCAAATAAGGGGAAAGAATAGAAAGAACCCGTGACCGTCAACATAGGGGGGCTGCTACTTAGTGCGCCTCCTCCCTCACCTCAGTCTCACCCCCCTCGATCCCTCGCGATCTCGATGTCTCATATTACCGGGATAAACACCGAGATAAGAGATGCGCGAGAGATTCGAGGGAGATGACACGATACGCGTAATGCGTTAGATTACAGTAAACCGCGCACCGTGGACCGTGGACCGTTGTCTCATTGACAATTAATATTAATATCAACGGGGCGTGAAGCAAGCATCCGGTAACGGGTACGGGTACCAAACAGAACGATGGTTCCGAATCCGAATATCCCAAGGACGCGAATAAAAATACCCCATTGATATTGATGAACGGAGGAAGTAGTAGGAGGAAGGAACGGAGTGGGTGTACATGTTCACATGGAACGTCACCCCCAATCCCTATCCGTCCTTCTCCTTCTCCGGACCCGGTGTCAGAAGATCATATATAGGTAAGCCCTTGGTTCGCGGAGAAGGAGAAGGCGAAGGAGGACGCAGATAGAGGATTCCGAGCCCGAGGTTGAACATTGAATCCTCACCACTGCAGGTGCAGGTGGCAGGGTGACGGAACATATGACGATCCTCCTTGCGTTCTTTGGCGTTTGTTTTTTGGGCGTTTGGCGTCCAAATTGGCCAACTGGGTACGCAATAAGCAATAAAGCATACGGAGGGGATATGAACGTCGTCGGAGAGGGTCAATGAAAGGTAAACTGACTCGAATGTTTAGAAGCAAAGATCCTGATTGTGAGAAGAAAGACTCCACGCTCGCTCCAGGACGGGACGGACCGAAGGCGGGCCCGTCCCCAAAGCTTCAGCTTCGGGGTTGTCGTGGACCCAAAAAAACAGAAGGAAGAACGCGACGGAGGAGAAGAAGAGTGGAGAGCGAAGAAACTGAACTGAACGAAGGAAACGTTCGGGTGCTACGAGTCTTTAGTCCTATCCTATCAGACCAATAGTCCTCACCCACCGGCATGCGCCAGTTGCAAGCCCTGGTTACTCAATGGAAAGAGATGATGAAGATAACGTGTCCTTCAGACTGTAGACTGTCCTTCGAAACATGAGGTATTTCAAGCGAAACCCAGGGATGGGCGCATATACGCAAGACGGATGGATAGATGGACAGATAGCAGCATGGAGGACGGAGGCCGGATGACCATTCTGCGCAATACCAAAATAAAAAATCGACGCGCATATCTGTCCATCTGCCCATCTACGTCCTACGATCCAAGAAATATGGAAATGTGGAAAGCAAATAGCGTTGAACATCCAATTCAGAACAAAGGAGGCGACCAAGAATGCGAATGCGAATCGAACGGAGGAGGGGTGGTCATGTTACCCTGTGTGAGACACACAAGCAAAGAGCTCGAGGGAGGTGGGTAATCAAGGGTAACGATAGCCTCCGTAAGTGGTTAAGTTTAGAATGTATAGCAAGCAGAAAGACGCATATGTTGAGAAAAGGTTTAGTTCGAAGATGGATAGATAGATGTGAGATAGAGATAGAGAGACCGTGACGCGACAGATGAACCATAGATCGCATCCGCATCCGCATCCGTCGCCGCCGGTCCAAGTATCCCTTCCTCCCAACCAACCGGTGACCATGACCGCATCACCACACCCGACATTCCCATATAAGAATGGGTAGGTTAGCGCATTGGATGGCGTCAAGTGGTTGCATAAGGACATCTACCTTGCCCGCGCGTGTCGCAAGAACGAGGTTAGACAAACCCTGTTGCGTCATCGCAATCGCAGAGCGGATCATGAAGAAATGCCAAATTGTCTCTACGCGTTCGAACGCCAATCAACCATGCGTTGCAACTCAACACTCCGAAGAAGAGTTTTGCGTGAGTAACCCCCGGTCCATTTGGCATGAACGCTGTGACAAATGGAGATGGGGATGATGGGAGATAAGGATGTAATAGGGCGGAACAAGAAAAGTGAGAAGGAGAGGAAATGGAGGTTTTTCAAAGACGGGAGATGTGTATCCTTAGCGAGGGCATGACATGCGCGAGATAAGCAAACTCCCTCCGCGGCGTACACATCACATCCGTCGACGTTCATCCAAACATCCAAACATAGTTGGCATGTGAGAATAAGGAAGCGCAACAGAAGTCCGGGAAGAGAACAAATGAACGAGAAGAATAAATGAAAGCGGGAAAGATCATATCACGAGATGAAGAATCAAACCAAAGGCGTTAGAAAGTTCGAGGGTGATTTCGAGGGTTCTTGAGTTTGAGGGGGGCTGTCGACGAGCGAAGAGAGGAAGGCCGGGGAGGAAGTGCTGCGGAACGTGAGGAAGAACACGCGAAGGGATCAAAGAGGGTCGTTCGTTGACAACCCAATTGAATCAATGTGCTTCATCCTCACGAGGACGACTACGCAAAGATGATACCTGTACGCACGGACAGGTGACCGAGCGCCCCCGGAAAAACCAAGGGAACGAGAGGTAAAAAGGCAGTTGGAGCAAGATGCTGAGCTATGCTGCGTCATTTGGTACGCAAATCCCAGGTCGTTATCTGTCACCTTGCGTAAAGGAAGATGGACAAATGAAAGCGAAGGGGTTGCACCAACGGCATGCATCTTTAGCAAAGACGAGAAGAAGGGGACACTCACGGATTCAGGTTCTCGATTCCGAGGTACTTCATATCCACCGGAACGTAATGCTTGTTCGGGAGGGAGTACGAAACTTGTTGAAGATGCTTGTGCGAGGAAAGGATCTGTTGAGCCATCTTATAGAGGGTGGCCTATTTGGATTGTCGTATGAAAACAAGTGGCGCATTGTGGGCGGTCGTTGTGTAGTGTGTACGTCGATACGGTCCATGATGAATATCGCGTATTTGAGTGTTTTGAATGTCGGGTGAAAGTAGATGGTGTGTAAATGACGCAGAGGGAGAACGAAGAGCCCAGACCGTCACCGAGAGGTTGGGACCGTTGGATGAACCGACGATCAACGATGCATAGGAAGGAACAGCGGGGATCAACTTCAGCGAGCAGTCCAGATCATGTTCCATGACAGAAACAGGCACGGCGGAGAGCAGTGGCGAATCAACCCACCTGAACACTCGCACTTTCGTCCACGGCAAAGATCTCGAGAGTAGTCTTCCGTGCATCTTCAGCGATCTTGTCGCCGTCCCATGCCGAGCCTTCACTTGGTGCCGGAACATCCTTGCTTTCACCTGGCGGCTTGCCTGGAAGGTCACGCACATTAGATTCCATTAGCAGAGAGACCTCCCAAGGAAAGATATACCTGCAGCATAGACTGCCTTGTCCCCACCGGGCGTACCAGGTAACGGTTTATCGCTGAACAATTTCAAACTAACTGGGATGGGATCATAAACGTATTTCAGATCGACGGAGGTCGAGAAGATTCTATCGTTCACTTCAACGAGGGTCGTGAATTCATCTCGGACAAAGTTCTCGAAGGCAGAACCAGTCGATTTGAGCACTGGGGGTGAGAGTAAAACCTTGTGTACACGGCTAGGCAGGTGTAACATACCAAGTAAGTCGGTAATCCCGGCAGTCACTCTGCCAATCAACGTATCTTTGCCTTGAGTCCCGTCGATCTACAGTCGCGTTCACAATCACAAGTCTTCGCGATGAACTGCGGATACGCACCTCAACTTCGACGATTCTCTTGTCATCTCCATCCCTCACAAAGGAGTGAGGATGAGGGGTCCCATCAACTTCGATCCTCTGCCATCGTAGTTTCTCGACTGTAACGAACGCCTTGTGAATGTGGGCATACTTGGAGACAAGGAAAGTGCCAAGGTGGAGAGCAAAGCGTTCTGGACTGAGGATGTGCGGGGATGTCTTAGCTATGTCTAAGGATGATCAATAGATCGCTTTAGCACGTATATGAGAAGAATTATCTGAAGATCCTACAGTAAGTGATGTTCTTGACTGTATACAGCAATCAGAGTATACGTCAGCTATATGGTTATAGTGATCCCATTCGACGATAACCATACTGGAGTCTGTGGCGACAACTACAGAATTGTCGGCTTGAGTGTAACTACATGCAAACGACTTCTTTAGCCATCGTCAGTTCTCAGAAATATGGAACGCACCTAGTAGCAATGTCCCCCTCGAGCAACGCACACACATTGTACTCTACAACATGGTGGACCTTTCCCTCACGCACGATCCTGAATACGCGGACTTTGTCCTTGCCGTAACGTGCGTGTGCAAGATGACCTTCAGACATAGTCAGATAGCTTCGATGGTAGCGATGTGGGGTAGGTTGTAGAGGCTCAAGAGACGACAGGGGAACCTAGGAAAACCAACGCCGCTATTATAATCGAGTCAATGGCCTAGAGAGGCCCATACTTGTGACCAGTTATGATAAGCACAGCGTGCGTGGGCGGAAGCAGATGTTATCGGGAGCTGTTCTGATATAGAGTCGCCGAGGCAAAGGCGAGAGGCCTGATAAGTAGTGGCACTCTACATATTCCATCTCCTGAATTCGAGTCGTCGACAACAAAGATAGAGTCAACTGGTGAATGTGCAATGTCTGGAATCGAAGGCAGGTAGACGTGTAGGGTTTACAGGTGGAAGCTGCAAAATCAACAGTTGAGATCTGAGAATTTAGCGAATGCGAGACGAGATGCACGTGACCTAGCATGATAGGACTCTACTACTCGTACCCAAGGTACGAGTGAACCAATGCTTCTGTAGGTGCCAGGTAGCGTCTGAACGTAGCTACAAGCCTGCTGCTCTTTCTACCGACGCCTAGCAATCTCACATCATTCATATGAGAACTTTGATAGAACGTTGGAACTTGGTGACCTCCTTTCAAACCCGAAGGCATCGCGCGCGCTTCCCTCCTCGGGAAAAACACGTCGCGTAAAGACAGAAAGTACTGGTGCTGCCCTTTTCCTCCTTCAACATTCGGACGACCACAAGACATGAATCAGCTGAAACTGCTATAAGCTTCCTCTGTTTTAATAATCTCTACAAGTCCCCTCGTTGCTTGTGCCATCTGTCAAACCTTGACAGGAATACTGCTGTATGTTGTGCCCGCGGTTACGGAGATCTGCACTCCCAATCGTTTCGCGCCTTCCTAGCTGCCGTCATGGACAGCTAGCTAGCAGGTGTTACAGAGCTGGCTCTCTTAGGTATCAATCGTCAAGAGCCTCCGCCAACCCCGATCATCAAAGTACTGAAGAGTTGTCTTCGCGGCATCCGCATGTGACTGGGAGTACTGGACCATTCGCGATACAACATATCAGTGGACGTGAGCAGTACCTATCCTGGTCTCCTCAGGGGAACGTCAAGAAGGAATGGCGAAACTCGAATACCAGTTTAGTGGAACAAAACTCCAGCCGCGTCTTCTCCGGCGTGAAGAGTCGGTTCAAATCGTGGTTCATGCAAATGTTCCTTCCCACAAACTATCCTCAATCCGTACATCATTCGTAAGTCATTGCGCTCAGAAAGCCCATTCCCTGTATGTTCGTGGTAACTCACTAGACGCATCTCCATATAGCTATGCTCCCTATCACATCCTCCAATTCGCCGAAACCATCCTAGGCACACTCGTATCCGTACTATGCAACCAAGCTCTGCTGACCTCCGTTGGTATGTCAGCAGAGGCTTCCGTATTCGGAGCAGTTGCTGTCCAATGGATAATTAAAGACGGCGCGGGCGAAATTGCGAAGCTGTTCTTCATTCGCAGGTTCTCTCCGTATTTTGACAGCCACCCGAAGACATTCAGTCTGCTGGGAGAGGGCGCGGTACTTCTCGGAAGTGGTCTGCAGATAGCCTCGGTCCTCGTCAACCCGACCCCAGTTAATTTCCTGCTTTGCGCTGCCGGCGGAAATATATTTAAATTGATTGGAAATGCGGTTGGTACACATTCCCTCATTGTAATCCTACCTCACTTTTTCGCTGACTTCATGGTGCATTCATAGATTTGGCTCACAACCCACATCAAATTCGTACGCTACTTCTCTCAGCAGGGTAACACGGGAGACGTCGCGGCGAAGGCAGAATCTCAAGCATCCGTCGCCCAATTACTGGGTTACGCAGGCGGCATCGGTCTTCTGACTCTGTCCCATTCCCCCGCGTACCTCTACAGCATCTTCTTTGTTGCGCTGCCACTGCACTTATTCGTGACGACTTACATGCTTCACCTGACCAAATTCGAGCTTTTGACGCTGCCGAGGTTAAGTTGGCTGGCGAAGGAGTTTGCAAAACTTGGGAGGAATGAGAAGGGGCAGTGCGTCAGAATCCCGAACTTCAACGAGATGGAGAAGGGGAAGCGGACAGGCATTTTTGGAGAGTTCTATAGGCGAAGGAAGGATCGCTTCGTCTCGCTTGCACCCAAGCTTGAAGACGTGGTCAGCACCGATTCTGCCGGTAGTCAATCAAAATGGGATATATGTGCGCGAGCTTTCCGGGTATGACATCTTGCTCCATAACCGGCATCGCGCGTTGACTGACACGGATTATAATTGTAGGATGAGAACTACCTCCTCTATCCTCCAGCTCACCCCAACTCGCAACCTATTTCCGTATTCTACGCACCCTCCGTGTCCACGGAGGACATGCTCAAATCTCTTCTTCATGCTGCCCGACTACGCCAAGATCTCCTCGCCGCGCATGAACGAGGCGAAGACGACTTGGAGGCACTCGAGGCTGCACTGGCCGAGTCTAGCAAATGGACGAACGAGCACTTCCCTGAGTTCTGTCGAAAGTTGGAAGAGTCCGGTTGGCGGATGGACGAAATCGGGTTCGCAGATCATGGGAGGAGGGTTGTTTGGAACACTGCGAGTTTGGCAACCAATTGAAACTATATCGAGTCGTCGTCCTAGGTATTTTTGCTTCACATCATTTGGCTTCCCACATCGTACACACTTTGCGCACACCACTCATAGAGAGCAAGATAGACGTAACATACAACTCACCAATAATCCCGTAATGTATTCTGCTCTGCATCGACCCATCCATACTTATTGGCCAGAAATATTCTATTCATGCTTGGAACCGATGTCCAGGGTCGGCTCGTATACGCCCTAGGATGCTGGAGTCCGAACCATTGCATCAGGCTGTATGCATGATATCGGAGGGGCCTTCCGTTCATATATATCTTTGGCCGCTACGATACAGTAAGCAAAGTGATTGCATCCAGTTAATATGGAATTCTTACAACGGTTGACAGATGTGTGTTTCACGGATGATGTGCCGCGACGCCTAATAAGCGTCGTCGCCCTCTCCCTCCGTCGGCACGGGCTCGTAGGTACTATTCGATTCAGGCAAGACGCATTACTTGAGTCGCAAACACCGGCCAAATCTTATATATCCCGGGACTCGGAGATATATCCAGGAGGACTGTCCTTCGAAGGACTGAGGATAAGTACAAACTCAGCGGTAGCCCATAATGTATCCACCATTACAACCAACTCACAGGTAGCATTCGCGTAAACCACCCATTCATCAACCATGTCTCAGGCTATTCCCACTAAGCAGAAGGCATTGGTCATTCCTGCGAAACAGGCCTCCATGGTCGTAGACACCATTGATGTCTATAAACTCGAGGCTGGAGAAGTCCTTGTGCGCATCGAGGCTACCGGACTTGGCCCTGGAGACTGGAAGATCCATGAATGGGGTCTCTGGATCACAATGTTTCCAGCTATACTCGGTATAAATGGTGCAGGTGTCGTCGTCCAAACAGGAAAGGGAGTTTTGGATTTGGTTCCTGGAGATAGAATGTAGGTACTTCGCACTTGGAATACCAACCCACCTTCTGACATGTATTATCATAGTATTTACCAAGGGTCCCTTCAGTCCAACCGAGGCGGTTCGTTTCAACAATACGCCGCCATACCAGCCACTGCGGCTATCAAGGTAATGACCATTATGAATATTCTGACGTATCTCTGCTCACCCCTCAACAATAGATTCCCACCAACATAAGCTTTGATGAAGCAGCGACCCTTCCGGGTGCAGTGGGAACAGCTCTTAACGGACTTTATGGTCCCTACGCTCCTGGCGAGGGGAGGAGTGGGGCGGGATTGACTCCCTTCTGGAAAGGCCAGTACACCAACCAACCGTTCGTGGTGCTTGCCGGGGCGACATCCACAGGCCAGCTCGGTAAGCCCATATGATAGCACGCAAGATATTACGAGCACTGACCATAAAGGATTCTTAGCGATTCAATTCGCGAGACTTTCCGGCTTTTCGACCATCGTCACTACTGCATCAACGAAGCACACCGAGCTGCTCAAATCACTGGGGGCCAGTCACGTTGTAGACCGCTCCCTCCCGTCTGACAAGCTCGCCGCAGAAATCAAGAAGATTGCCGGGGCACCTATTCAGCACATCTACGACGGAATCGGCACAGCCGATGTTCAAGTGCTCGGATTCGAGTTGTTGGCACCAGGCGGAACGCTTATCAATGTCAGTTATGCTTTACCGGAGTTCAAGGAGAAGGCCATTGCAGACACGACTGGCAAGAAACTCGTCTGGACGCACGGTGGCTTTGGCTACCCACAATTCAAGGAGCTTGGCTCAGAGTTCCTACCGAAGTTGCCTGAGCTATTGGAGAAGGGGGAGATCAAGGCATGTGCACGAATATGATTCCTGCTCCCCAAGTCTAACGTGCTAGGCAAATACTAGCCGAACGTGCCCGAGTACATCCCGGGTGGTCTGGCTGCCATTCCTGATGGACTTGCTCGCATCAAGAACGGTCAAGTGAGCGCAAGGAAGCTCGTTGTCCATCCCCATGAGACATCGTAAGTTCTAGGACGTTGGGTTGTCGTCTATTGCTAGCCAACTTGTAGGGCAAGAACGCCCTTACTGTGACTTTGTCACTTTACTGAGGTGTTGAGCAAACTGGATGTTCTCTTTCACCTTTGCAAGTAATTATAATCAGACGGAGATCGGTAACGACTCTTTTGATTTGATACTGATCTACGGAATGAACCCGTTCCTGGGACTCTAGTAATATCTGTTGTCAATGAACTGTATACCAGGGTGAGGTCAGTGCATGGGAGGGTGAGTAAATGATATACACTCACAATGTGGATGAGACGGCACTGGGTGAATGATACGAGGTTCAGGCGTCCGGGTTCTGGGAAGGCCAGGCCTCTACGCCGAAGTACCCTCCAATTTTACGCCAGATGTCGCCCTTGATGTGTAACCAATCGACGTTATACCGATCAATGCATGCCTCGCAAATACCATCAAAGGAGAAGATGTCAAACCAGTGACTGAACTTCCGGGAACAGGGGTGTGTGGGACGATGCAGAACCACGCTGGCCTCATTGGTCATCCGTCTAAACTTCGAGGCACAACCTCCGGTGCACTTCGGGGAAGGGTCTACCTCAAGTAGATGTTCGAGGTACCGGTATGTCGCATTCTGCAGTTCTTCCCTCCCCTTCAAGCAGATCTTTACATCATCCATTGAGAGACGATGCAATCTTCCCTGTTCGTCCGAATAACCGTCGAGGAGTGTTCCAATATCGAGCTGGGCGCAGACGTAAAACGCAGGAGGAAGGATCTCTGGCACATCCAGTCTTCGAGCGAGATTGACTGCCGCTATTGCATCACATTCTGTGACACCTGAGCTCTCCAACTCCGGCAGCTCGTCGGCGGACAAGTCTTCTGTCAGGCGTACTGCGGGGGAAGATTCAAAGTTCACGATTTTTGACGGGAACCATGCTGTCAGCCTACGGATAGCTTCTTTACGGATTGCATCGGCCTGATACTTCGTAGCGACATGTAACAAGGCCGATACTTCCGAGAAGGTACGGGTAACGCCGACATGCAAATACCTGGTGAAGGATCAATACGAGGGCCACGTAGAGGAAAGGAAACAAGACGTACTCCTGCCCGTAGTACATAGCTTTCAATAAGCATTCTATGTCCATCCATTGGTCAGTGAGTTGGACCACTGGAAGCCCGTTGATCTGCTCGACATTGGTCTGGGGTTGCGGGAACTTGAACGTGTCGCGAAAGACCTCTGAGTGATATGAGAGAATGCTCTGATGCACAAGGAAGGATTTCCGTTCCGCAATCAGGTAGACACTCCCATCATCGAACCACAGCGCAGCGGCTTTCGCGGGTGTAGGGTCTAGTTCACTGTTACCCTCAGGCTCCTCGTGTCGGGGTCTTTTGGGAGATCGTTGGGGTTGCATAAGTGTATCTCCCGCATCTGAGTTCATGCTGAGAAGACTGTATCAGATTTTGCGCTGACGTCAGTTTGGTTAAGGGGAAGCACCTTCTCACCGTGAATAGTAAGTACGCTTGGTTGTTATGAACGCGGCAGTGACACAGCAGTGAGACGAAGCACTAATTATGCCAGTGACACAGTGAACGGCTTGGCGCAAATCGCACAATCTTCAGGTTCTGTGGTCGTTCAGATTTCGTGGTTGTCCAGATTCTGTCGTTTGGCAGTTGCTCAGCGCTCAGCCGGGCATGGGGAACGCGCCACTGGCAGGCAGGTGACCGTTTCCACCGATGATCACATGGTTTACGTGATGACAAAAATAGAAAGTCCGTTGAAGGTTTTGCACAACATCGACAAACAACCGTTCAACCCGGCAGTCAGTACTAGTGACACTCAAGTACGTACTCAACTTAAGAGGCCTCAAGCTATCATATGTCAGTGGTGGCCAGCGGAAGACCTCGTTTTAACAGATCCGAGCATCTACGGATTCTTATCATGTTGATCGGACACTCGCCTCGCTCACATTGTACCCATGATGTACTAGTAGGCACCTGAGTGTCGACACGGGAGGCAATCCCAAGCAATATTCGAAGCCTACTGTTTCCGGATTGAAATGGTTTTCAAAAGAATGGCAGTTCCTGCGCACTAGCGCGGTAAAATCTAGATATGCTCTCATCAACAACGTGAGTAACACATTCTCCGTGCTTCAACCTGAAGTCCAGAGAGCGACATCCCGTTCCGGACTCGCCCACTGATGCCACGACCCAACGGTCGACTGCGTATTTGATCCGTCGTACGCAATTTTGGGATGCCATACCTAGATACACGGCACTAGTATCTGGGACCTCGTGCCCTACTTGTCTATGGGCCAAAGTGTATACGACGCCCGATGACCGTAGCAATACAGCAGCCTGGGCAAGACTGCAAGTTCACTCGGAAGGCGGATTGTATCCTTTCTGCCTATGTTGCCTTGGTATTGACTCATCACCCTCAAGGTTAGCTCGTTCCTTGACCAGCTGGAAGCACATGACCGAATGGTACATAGTTGGGATACCACGCGGAACACAAGTCAAAGGCTGTCAAGGTTTGGACCGTCCAAAGGTCCTTCTTTGTTCTTCACCGAGGCCGGCGTCTGCTTAGGCTCCCAGTTTTTCATAAAACGTCGCCCTCGAGCCTTGGGTTCCGCAGTGGGCCCTCAACTTCTCCTGACTCTTGCCCTCCTCGTCTCTGTCCGAAACGTCGTCCACATCTACTACGTCTTCTAGCAATATAATCCACTCTCCCGCCTTCCGCCTACTTCGCCCACAGCGTACCATATAGCTCTTCTGTCATGCCCTCTCCACCACCCCCAGGGGACGATATCTCTCGTAGATCACTTCTCCCTTACCTCGCACAGGAGCTCCTGGAGACCATTGTCGATTGTCTCTCAGACGACCGCAAGACATTGGTATCCCTCTCCTTCACCTCCGTGCGATTTCTCAATCGCGTACGCCGTTATACTCTACGCCGGGCTTCCGTACCCGTTCCAGTCAATCCATCCACAGAGCAGGGTCTTGCTCACAAGAGGCGGCTTGAACAATTCATCGAGATATTCAGTCTCCCTGATCGGGCCAAGCACCTTCGTTCGCTTCAGCTGATATTCCCGGACATCGGTCTGTTCTGGACCAACTGCGACGTTTACCTGCGCAGTCTACGAGACTCGGGTGTCTTGAAAGGATGCACAAGGCTGGAGGAGATATCCATCCGTCAAGTCCTCAACCCATTGGGTCCTCGTCTATATACGAAGCCTGCCATATTGGACAGCTTATTCGAGGAAGTCGGCACCACTGTGAAGAATCTAAGCATCGAAAACCTGGAATTCCCACACTTTCTAGATTTCGTCTCGTTCCTGCGCATGTTCCCGAACGTCTCGTCCCTCCAGCTCTCACGCGTATCCTTGGAGTCTCGCTTAGACTGGGACGCTATAGAGAATAAATTGCCGGAAGAAGCAAGACCTCATCTGCCGTTGAAGTCTCTGAGCATCGCGTCCTGTGATTTCATTGACGAGCTTGCGTATTTCATGGACTATATCTCGGTCGGGCAGATCGAAAAGCTGAAATTACATTGGAACCCGGAGACCGCAGACGATGCACTTGCGCTCCATGACCTTGTCGACTTGACTGCTACATCTCTGAAGCACCTCGACTTGTTTACCTGGATGCCAAGTCCCTCAGACCCCGTATTGCGACCATGGGACTGGTTGATAGCACGTAAGTATATTTATCATAGTTCTATTGATACGTCCAACTCACGATACACTAAAACAGGTGAGACCGTGCCTGTCCCACCGCCCTACTTATTCGCAGACATGCACTGCTTGGAATCCCTGACCATCGGCGACATGGATCTTGCCATGCGTCCGGAGCTCATAGAACGCTTGAGCAAGGACGCGGGGTGCAGGCCAGACAGGAAAGAACTAGAGGATTTCGTCCCCCTCGTACTGAAGTCCGTCAATGCCTCTAAGTTGCGGACAGTCAATATCAACGTGACTGCGCCCTTTGCGGAGGAATTGGAGGACTTCCCTCTCGAGCTCATCAATTCAGTCCTATCGGACGACACCAGGTTTACTGCGCTCACCAAACTCAATCTGGATGTAACGTGCACTGGATATCGCTCTGACAAAATCCGCACGTTTATACACAACCGCCTCTCCAGTCTCACCATCCCGATCGACGTCACACTCACACCCACTGGGATATTCGTGACCGAAATTGTCATATACGACGCTCATGGACATTCTCGTATCGTTCCCGTCTGCATGGGTGAGATGATCAGCGTACCTTGTCCTACTGGCTACGTTTATCCGCCTCCCGGAGAGTTCATACAACCACTCCCCAATGGTCCTGGCCCTGGTCCAGAGGGAGAGCCGACCATCATGTTCATCGATCAGAATGACAGCGGGAACTTGGAAGGAGAGGCGGAATTCACAGATGAGGAGACTGATAGCGAATATTCTGAAGATGATGATGAGGCGTTAGAGATACAAATTAGGTCGCGAAGCCATTGAAGTGGTATAAGTACTATCCCTTTGCGTCGAGGTTTCATTCGGAGGGCCCATATTGGATTCCTTGATCTCGTCTAACGGACTAGCCTGTAATTCAATGTACATAGTCGTCGAATCTCATTGAGGAGTCTATACGTGGCAACTGCAAGAACAGCGAGCTCGAGAATGTCCAACGAACGCTCAAAGCGGACGTGTGAAAACTGTAGGCTATCAACTAGCGATACTTTGAGGCATGACGACAGTCCTTGATTTGTTTTGAATCCAGAAGACTGAGACTGACAGCCCATCGAGACAAAGATGATTGGTTTTCAGAGCATTAGTTGTCGGCCGGTGGTTTTCTGTGTGTTCGTTCCCGAAACAGAAATCTCGTTGAAGGCTTTGCATAACATGGACAAACAAGTACTTCGCTCAACATCCGTCCTTTACCTCGGCCTGACTCGGGGATTGCCATATTCGTTGCCCGCTCTCCGAGCTTGAGTTTTGTATGAGTTTTGTAAGTGAGAACTGACCGGGCTATCCGGCGGAAGAATTAGGCTGACCTGGTTCGCGCATGTACTGTTCGTTAGTTTAGCGAATGAAGTCTTGAACCCTTCTGGCTCACCCCTCTACCATGCCATATAGCATCATCATCAGTATTCACGATGCAGACAGCCCCAGATTGGTTCCACGCAGGTTAGTACTTCAGTCTTCAGTTCTAACCATCGTGGTTGAATCTCTGTTTTCTCTCACTTGTAAGCGTGTGAGGTCCTAACTGTCAATGTAAGACATCCCCTGTGCTAGAATTCGGCAGAAGTCCTCCAGAGAACGTAGCATTCGGGGCACCCCCAAGGCTGCCCAAAGCGATCCCAGATATATATCAAGGCTATGCTGGGCCTCACGGCCTTTGCGAATAATTGCCTTTCGAAGGCCAAAGCCTATACAACGTCTTATCACCAATGATGGCGACATAGCACCAACAGCCCAGTGCGACTGACATGGAAGTTCACTGGTACGCTGGAGACGGTGCTATTCTTCCTGCCCGTATCGGATAGTAGGTATCGCCTTGGTCTTGACCCTCGGTGTTAGCTCACGTGACCAAGTAACGGGGGACACCACGCGGAAAGTTCAAAGCAGGGTCAAAAGGCTGCCACAGCTTGGACCATTGCATTGTTTTTTGTTCTTTGCCGAGGCCGGCGCCTGCTTAGTGGCCACATAAAGTGTCGCCTTCTCACCTTGGTTTCTACAGCCGGTCCTTCACCCCCGACTGTCGCCATCGACGACGCCCACTCCGTCTATTAGCGATAAGTTCTACGCTCTCGCCTGTTACCCACCTCCCCCACAGCGTACATCCAGCCTTTCTCTCATGTCCTCTCCACCACCCGCCGGGGACGAGACCTCTCGTATATCGCTTCCCCCTTACCTCGCACAGGAAATCCTGGACAACATCGTCGATTGTATCGAAGACGATAGCGAAACATTGGCATCCCTTGCCTTGACATCCTCGCGATTTCTTGATCGCGTACGCCACCATACCCTCCGCGAGGCCTGCGTACCGATACCCGTCCCAGACAACCCATGGGCCGAACAGGATCGCTCAAACAAGAAATTCTTTGACGCATTCATAGAGATATTCAGCCTACCGGAATGCGCCCGACATCTCCGTAGATTTACGTTGGTGTTCCCAGATGTCGATGTTCACTGTCCCGACTACGACGTCTATCTTGGCCGTCTACGAGACTCCGGTGTCTTGAAGGGATGCACGAGACTGGAGGATGTATTCGTCGGTCATGTCCTCAACCCGAAGGATTGGAAGTGTAAGCTTACCATACTGGATAGCGTGTTCGAAGGAATCGGCAGCTCCGTGCAGAGTCTGACCATGGAAAAGTTTGAATTCCCACACTTCCTAGATTTCATCTCATTCCTGCGCATATTCCCAAACGTCACGTATCTCCAGCTCGAGCGGGTATCGTTGAGGTCTCGCCTCCTGGACTGGGAAGAATTGGAGGAGGGATTACCACTGGAAGCAAGACCTCATCTGCCGTTGAGGTGTCTGACCATCGCGTCCTGCGATTTCTTAGACGAACTGGTATATTTCATGGACTACATTTCGGTTGGTCAGATTGAGCAGCTGAAACTGCATTGGAACCCGGAAACCGCGGACGATGCAGTCGTGCTCCATAACCTTGTCGACTTGGCTGCTACATCTCTGAAGCACCTCATCTTGTTTACCTGGATGCCACTGCCACCCTCAGACGAGGAAAACCTAATGTACCATCCATCATGGAGCTGGTTTGAGCCGCGTGAGTGCTCTAACTGGATTATGCCGATACATCGTACTAACAATATGCTACAGCATGTCCGAGTGAGATCATGCCCGATCCGTCCTTATTCGCAAAGATGCATTGCCTGGAAAGCCTAACCATCGGCGACCTGGATCTGGTCATACGTGACCACGATCCTGAGGTCAAGGATCGCCTCAGCAAGGAGAAGAATTTCAAACCGGGCGAAAGGGAACGAGAATTTCTCTTCGAACTCGTGCTGCTCATACTGGAGTCCGTCCATGCGTCGAAATTGAACACCATATACCTCAATGTATTCGCACACTTTGCGGGGGACTTGGACGACTTCCCCCTCGCGGATATCATTACAATGCTGAAGGACGATACCAGGTTCTCTGCACTTGACATACTGAATATAGATGTTACGTGCACCGGATACCAGTCCGACAAGGTCCTCGACTACGTACGCGACCGCACCTCCAGTTCCACCTTCCAAATTGGTACCACGATCTACCCCACCGGTATCTTGGTGAAGGAAATCGCCGTATACGGCGGTTTCAGAAACTCTCGTCTCATTCCCATCGTCATAGGTGAGAGTGACACCGAGTCAAGGCCTGATGACCCTCCCGCCGTCACAGATGCCGTAGAGCAACCTCTCAATCATGATGGTCTTGGTCCTGGTCCAGCGGACGAAATGATCACCGTGCAATGGCCTGATGACCTCTCCGCCCTCCCAGATCTCATACAACCTCCCAATGATATTGGCCCTGGTCCAGTGGGAGAGCCAACCTATGGGGTTTTCGATGTCGATTACGGCGCACCGGAGGCTTTGGAAGAAGAAGAGGCGGAAGAGGCAGATGAAGAAGCCTAGGCTGACGGCGAGTATTCTGAAGATGAGGCTATGGAGAGTCACGTTAGACCCCGGAGCCATTCAGGTGGTATACTGTCTCTTTGCGTCGACGACTCATTTGGAGGGTCCAAATTGTATCGCGAAATCTCGGCTAGCTTTGTAATATACACATGATCATCGAATCTTATTGGGAAGTCTGTCTGCGAAGAACGACGAGAATGTTTTAAGAACGCTCAGATCTTCGGAGGTGAGTCACGCAGACGTTTCATGTACAATGATGAACCAAATCGTTACAGCCTTCGTTCAGAAGTATTTGAATATTTTGCGGCGGTCGCGCTATAGCATAGCGTTGAACTTAGTGCCACCGCCAGGTAGAATTTGAGCCAGACTGACAACCAAACGGCGCCCTCTGCGTTCGTGCTCGGACCTTGCATGGCGACGCTCCCCCAAAAGGGTGTTACTGCTCGGTCAAGGGAATAGGAAAAGATTAGCTATCCCGTTAGCCGAGTTGTAGGGCGGTCTCAGACTCTACCCACTGCAGTACCATGGTCACGGTACCAAGTGGCGAAGGGATGTTCACGCCCCCAAAAGGCTAAAGCTGACCACGACGCGAATCGGAGACCAAGGCATCGCGCGGAAGACATCAGCGAGAATATCCATTGTTCGACGTGTTCCTAATAATGAAGAACTTGAACAAGAGAGCTGGAGTAAGTACTACGTCCGCCGGTACGAACACCGGCGAGCGTTCGTCTCAGTGAGCGTACTCAGCAATCCCGGCCTTCCCACCGTGTCATGAGGAATATAGCTTCTGTTCTTTCTCAGCACCTACAGTCCATTTACGTAGGTTCATTCGACTCGGAGGAGTGAGGATGCGCGCAAACAACGCGCAAATTGTGACGTGAAGGGATGTGCAATGTACTTACAGACGACACCACAAATTGACCACAAAATACCACAAAATACCACAACTTCGGGGATGCTTCCGCGACGTCGGCAGGCGTGACTGGATTGGAAGTTGTGTTGGAGGAACAATCGCGAAACAATGATATCAATAACCCCTATCATTCATGATTCCCCCGACCGGTTTCGCCGCTAGTTGTGGACGATCCGTTGGTGACCTTGCACGTGCGCACAAGTTGAACATTGAACGTTGAGTTCCTCGGTGTCCTCATATGTTTGCTCTGTCGGCCCCCTCGTTTTCGCCCTTGTGGCCGATAGGAGGCGGAAAAAACGCGGAAGCAGAAAAAAGGAACGAAAAAGGCTGACACCGGCCAGCTTACATAATCCGCTACGCGCGACGCGCTTCATCCGCCCGTCCGCGTCTTCCCTCCTCCACACGTCGCCGGCAGCGGGGCGCGCTCTCGTACTCCCCTCTTGCGTTCTACCACCACCATTCCAGGCCTGTTGACGAAGGGAAACGCTGCGCAGACAACGTCGCGCACGAACGAGCCATGACGACCCCGTCGTCGTCCACAACGACCCCATCGCCGCAGATGCGGTGCATGCAGGCCAATCCAGTCGTTCTGCCCCAAAGTCCCCTGTCAAACGGCACAGACCAGAACGACCGGGAAGAGAGGGAAAGAATCGCACAGAAATTTCTGGCCAGAGCAGAGTTGTCCAAGGTATGTCTTGCGATCAATCCATGTTCTCAGGGGGTCTTTTTCGCGTCCGAGCGGACCCTTCACATTCTCGACGCGCCATTCGGAAGACGCGTACATCGCGCACTCATCCGCGCATCCTGCCTTATTTTCCCCCAATTTTCCCCGTTTTCTTCCATGGGGGAAGGCATCCCACCTTGACAATCCCATTGCCGGATCTAGCATCCTTCCCATCATCTGCTGCCCATCGCGCCGCAATGGTGCGCAACATGTATCGCGCCGCTTATCGAGCTCGTACGGGCATGGCATATGTCTGTTGTTCATTGCCAGTCCCCCCCCCCCCCCTCCCCTTCACCGTTCTCTACAGCGTGTCATACAACCGCCTTGCCCGAAATGGGGAAGTGAGTCCAACGCTATGTTTGGAAGGTCGTGGTGATATGGGAGAATTACTCACACATCCCAGACAACATGATGGGCCACATCCATGCTGACTGTTGCCTGACTCACCGCTGTTAACTATATCGCTTTTCGTTTCCCCCAATTTGAACGATGTCTGCCTCCTGGGCGCTTTGGCGTCGTGCGGCGTTACCAAAAGCCTTCCTAAAGGAAGGGACAATAGCACGCATTTGGTTCTGGTTGGATTGCCGAACCTTCCCGTGCATGCGTTTTGAGATTCTCTCTTTCCTCCTCCCGCAATTTACGCATACTATATAAGAGAGAAGCATGACTGACAAATATCGTTGCTCAGATGACCCACGCGTTGCGTACGACCCTGTCATACGCAACTTTCAAGGCTACAAACAATCTCTCGCAGAACAACATATTCGATCTTGAAGCCAAGACCGATGTCCAACCGACACTTTACCGTCAATCCCCAGGCCGCGGTAACAATTACTACAACAACCCTGCCACGCAGGGGAACAGTGCGATGATTGCGAATAACGCGTCAAGAACTGGTTCACGCAAGGGGACAATGGCCCCTCCGCCTGTGACCGCGTCAGCTCGCCAAAGTCTGTACGCGTCCATTCTCGCACCTCCGCCTACCAAACGCGCACGGACTATCCATAACCCCCAAGACCCACCAGTACCTGCCCCACAGAGACCTAAACCTGTATCTGTGAAAAAGGTCAGCAAGTCTACTCGTGCCACGCCTACTTCTTCGCAGAAGCAATCCAGAGCGAAGAAAGACGACAAGGGCAAACGGCGCGAATCCGGAGGTAGCGCCGGTAGACCGGTCTCTAGGACCGCGTCATTTGAAACTCAGGATGGAAGTATAGATGAGGATATGGACATGAAAGCTGCCGCTACCTTGACATCCCTCCTACGCTCTCGTCCTTCTATGTCCGCTGCCACTTCATCCCCACGGTCGAGTATCTCAGCAGCCTCGGAAGCTTCTTCTGTGCACACATTCTCCCATTTCGCTCAAAGCTCTACACGGACTACTACAGCCCCTCCATCACGTGAACACTCCTTCACGATGCCTTACACGCGTACGCGTTCGACTACGCCTCCGGCCGCTCCTTCTCCCATGGTCAAGGATAGCGATATGCGGTATCATGGGAATACCACCACACCCAAAGCACAGGGTCGTCCAGTCATGAGAAGACCTGGAGACCCGACCACTCCCCACCCGCCCAGCGATACCGAGGCTGCGGATTTGATGCTTTATTTGGCCACTTCACCCTCTCCCGTACGACCCACGACGACTCGTGACAAAGATCCCGGTAGTAGCAGTATGTATCGAACTCTCAGCGGTGATTCCGCTTTGCAGGGACGTGTTTTGTTCCCTGGAGGGGGTGGCGGCGAGGACAGGCCAGGTGGTGGACCACGGCCGTTGAGGAGAGAGTTGACCGGGAGCTTCAGCTCGACAATCACGAATGTTACTGAAGCCGCTTCGAGTGATGCTACGTACGCAGGCAGTCAAGATAGTGTCATGGCTTCACCACCTGGTCGTTCACCGCCGCAATCTTCAGTTCGTTCTGGGGGCTCACAGGCTTCACCTGGGGATGACCGTATGAGCGTTGACGTTCCTCAGACGGCCGTCATACCGCCCACGCCTACAGATGAAACCACCCCTTCGACAATATCCCCAGCTTCCAATCATCGGACCTCCACGCTGCGGGCCACGACTTCTCTATCTGCATCCACCGTAACGCCGGACTCTAAATCAGCCTACAGGCAGGCAATGATCAACACGCCTACACCTGGCGGCGGGTTCAGCCTGTCGGAGTATCTCAATGTCTCGCCGTCGCCTGCTGTTGCGGCTTCGGGTTCGAGGTTGAGTGCCATGACGAAGGCTGAGATTGGGAGACGGTTGTTCGAAGAACATCATGGTGGCAAAGGCGGAGATAAGTCGGAGTCGGGCAATGCGTTGAGCTCAGGTCTTGATTTGGACAAGAGCTGAGGCTCGTTGGGTTTAGCACGAGAAATTTCAATAGGTACGATAGATTCCTTGCGGGTGTTAGCCCTGATTGTGACAGTGCATGACACGAAGCAGCAGACATTTTTCACAGGTTCCCACTATCAAATCTCAAGTTTTCAACACCGTAACCACCCGAATGCAACGACAGAACGACTCTCCAATTGTTCACTGTCAGCAATGTACAACTAATTCCTCAAGAACAATTTCCTCCTCATCTCGATATCTTTCTGTCCCCCGCAAAGTGTAGCAATGACATAAACTATTGGCTGCCGCACCCTCCGGTACCTTGCTTGTGCCTGCCCTTCCCCCCCCCCCCCCCCCCGATCTCCAATGACTATTTATCCGGACTTCCTCTCCTCTCCTTGCGTTGTTGGAAGTCACCTTTTGTTCCATTCACGTTTTCTCATGAATCGTCACGACCAAAGATCGGCTCGGAAACACACTCATTTTTTTCTCTCTTGAATCGCCATTTCCCCTTTCCCCCCTCCATCTCCTCTATCCTCTACCCCTCTACCCTCACCCTTACCCCTACCCGACTGTTCGAACGTGAAAGTTCTTTATTTATTTTGGAAGGTTGTTATCGGGCACCCCAAGGATACTTCTTCGGTTCGGACGGTCGAACAGATATGCTCTTGTAGCCTTCCCGCCGTTGACTTATGATGAACTATCCCATCTCCAATGTTTCCAATAGCGTTTTTGTTTTGCTTCTCATCATGTTCCATCCAATCTTCCCCCTTTCCCCCCTTCTATTTCGTGTTCATATGTTTGAGATCTAATGTCTCGCTTGCTTCTATTTCT
>JSYW01002176.1:0-14839 GCA_000787475.1 Lentinus polychrous
CATTGTGAGCGTTTCAACTGTACCAGGCGGGACCTGGCGGGCCGCGGTTACCTGGACGACTTCACCACAAATGGTAAGTTGGTACGTTCGTTCGGCTCGAGTTCGACTCGGAACCTTTTTGTTTTTCCTTTAACTTTCTTGCTACTTACTGTGGTCTTCAGTCCACTCATGCATCTGTCTTTGCTCGAGTCAGACGGAGTGAACTCAAAACGTACCTCCTGAACCAAAGGCATTCCAAGGCGAGTGCTAGAAAACCTACGCTATACTGCATGGCGACACACCAGCAAAGCTTCCGACGCTTCCGACCATGTCTCCAGGCCAGCAGGTCGTTATTCATTCTTCGACAGTAGTGACCAATTATAAGCCTATAGAGCTGCTTTCTGCTCAGGGCCTTGCCTCAATGCAGAAGAGAACTTACGTCCTCTGCCTCATAAATGACCCGAGAATTCCCTGTCGTCGACGCTCAACGAAACAACCCCGCGTCATTTGGACCAAACCCCGTCTCGAAGTAACTTGCACTAAGTCTACAACGGCGCCGGAGTACCTGCCGCTTGATACTGAGTGGAGTATCGCAGACAAATCGCAAGGTTTAACATCGTGCAGTATGGAGTCTCTGACAGGCACACCAAAAACGTCCATGTAAACCTACAGGCTGAGTAGGGCTGAGTGCGTGTACGGGCAAGTATAGGCATGCACTAACGATCTTTCAGATTTCTTGTGGATGTTCCTGTATCCTATATATCTTGGTACCTTTCCATTGTCCTTGGCGACTGACATAGGAATGTACCGGATCAGTCGCACATTTCTCGTCCGGACGTGCATAACACACCACTCTTACAAAACTTAACAGCGCGGGAACGACTGCAAGCAGGTACCAGCCATCCTCGTTCGCAGTTGCAACTTCAGAGCACGATCGTACAGTATTTCACCACCCAGCCAACTAGTCCCTGGTCTGTCCATGCTCAAAGCGGAATGTGCATAGGCGGGATCAAATGTCCGGGACCGGAAACAGGACGGGTAGCTACACAGGCTCACACCGTGATGCCACAAAGCTTCCGGGCCGCGCGCCCCTTCGTTCCCGGTCGGTCTTTCAACTGAATTAGGCGTTGAGCAAGCTTGAGCAAGGCGAGCTATGATCATACGACCTCACAGCCTATGCAGAACCTGGGAGCTAAGCTGGAGCAAGGGCGGGCAAGAACAATCTTCTGGTAGGATGTCCTGAAGCATGCGTGGTAGCTCACCGAAGATTCACCGTCCGTGAGCCAGGCCATTCGTGGGTGGGCTCAGAAACTATCTCATAAATAGCAGACAGCATGAGATGGACATTCTCCTACGTTTGCCACCCTGTGTTTTCACTCAGGCCTACCTAACTACTTAGCAGCCACAGACGTTGGTCAGGAAGATGGGTCGTCTGTTCAACATCTTCGCGGCGGTGTTCGCCTCAATAGGTTCGTGTGCACGAAAGCGTGGATTGAGGTTCTGGACCCCTCTGATATGCTTCTATAGGTTCTTTTCTTTTCGGGTGAGCAGACATCTCTGTTCTACAATTGAGTTGAGAGAAGTGGGGTATTGACTCCGAATTGATCGAACGTAGCTATGATAGGTATGACATTCTTTTAATCTACACCTCGGTGTGAGCATTGAGCCAAACTGCTCTTCCAGCGGTATCATAGCTTCTGTCATAACGTTCAATAGCTTCAAGGCATTCATCAACAATCCCGGGAACTACGATAGTCTGTCCGGAGCGGTGGTCTCAACATTCACTGGTATGTGGCTTAGTTCTTCATATATTGTGGTCAGCTTCACATCGGTCTATAGGTGGTTGTTTCTTTGGTGCCGCATTGGCTGGATGGTGAATCCATAAATTTCCACGTACGAGTGACGTCCTTCATATTCATCAATCATATATAGGACAAATGACAAGATCGGTCGCAAACGTTCGATACAGGTATATATCATGATATCACTCTCAGATCAAAGGGGCATTACCTGATTGCGACTTCAAAAGCTGGGATCGTTAGTAGCACTATGGGGATGTGCAATGCAATCCGGCGCGAACAATTTTGCTTGCATGCTCATCGGTCGTATTGTCGCTGGTTTTGCAATCGGGTACGTACTTGCCGTGTACTGCGAGTGTTTATAACTCTGAACTGCTGTCTACCAGAATCCTATCTATGACCGTTCCACTATACAACGTACATTAACTCTGACTCACGTCGTTCGTGGTTTTCATTAACTCCCGTTGTTTCATAGACGGAGATTGCTCCTCCGAAGATCCGAGGGTTCATCGTCGGCCTCGCACAGCAGATGATCGGTATTGGTATGTGAACGATATACGTTCAGCAAGACGTTTGCTAACTACCTCTGTAGGCTTTATCGTTGCTAACTGGGTTAGTTCTTTCGTTCGCGGTGCATGCAATGTTTAAGTGACGCCTGGGTAGGTCGGGTATGGCTGTCAATATCTCGATGGTAATACACAATGGAGGTTGCCGCTTGGGTTGCAGGTACGCCTAAGTTTTCAATCTCCTCGGACACCAACCTCTGATGATCGCTCAGCTCGTACCAGCATTCCTCCTCCTCGTGGGTATTCAGTTCATGCCATACTCCCCAGTACGTTGCGCTTTCTTATTGGACAAGTAAGTGCCTAACCCACATGCGTAGCGTTGGCTCTTGGAACAAGGTCGTGACGAAGAAGCCCGCGAGGTCATCTATAAACTCCATGGTGTCAGCTCACCGGAGGCAAAAGATGCCGCCGAGCGAGAATTCCTTGACATGCGAGATAACATCAAAGCAGAGATTGTCGTTCGTTCAAGGAATATTAGCGACTTGTGGGCTACGCCCGCGATGATCAGGCGGACACTGGTGGCTGTTGGCGTACAGGTCTTCGGCCAGTTTTCTGGTATCAATGGTAAGAAGAGGATCGCCTTACAAAGTGATTCCGATCTGACGTTGATCGCTCGACAAAGTGATCAACTATTTTGGTCCCAAGATGTATGCTTCACTTGGGTTGAATGCCTCGCAGTCATTGCTCGTTCAGGGTATTTACGGAGCTGTGGGCCCAATCACCAACTTCTTGTTAGTCACCCCCGTCTGATGTTATGACGAATATGCTGACCTTCTGGCAGCTTCATTACCCTTATCCTGGATACCGTGGGTCGCAAGAAACCACTCCTCTTCGGCGCAGGGAGCTTCGTCGTCACATACTCAATCCTTACCGCCATCGTCGCATGTTTCCCTCCTGAAACATCATCCAATCATGCAGCGCAAAGAGCCGGTATCGCAATGATTTTCTTGACAAGTATTTTCTTCTCTCTATCATTTGGTCCTGTCAGCTGGACTCTCGCCTCCGAGGTATGCTATCGACATGTTCTGACGCTTGGCGCGGAGATTTAACACCCTTTCATCAGGTTTTCCCAACGAGAAATCGTGCCATCGGTACCAGTGTTGCTACTTGTGCGAATTGGGCTTTCAATGTCCTCTTCTCTCAAGTATCCAACATGGCTATGACGAACATTGGTTGGAGGTATTATCTTGTATTCATCATCTTGAACTCAATCGACTTCACTGTCATGCTACTATTCTTCCCCGAGACGAAAGGTGCGTTATGCGTTCTATTCGTTCACATTGCTGGACATTGTCGTGTGCCGACAGAAATGTTTCAGGGAAAACTCTCGAGGAGATGGCTGTGGTATTCCGAGACGCCGAAGAGTTGCACGACGCAGCTACAAAACAGCATGCCAATGAGAAGGTCGATGATGATAAACATGTCATTGAACATGTATAGAACGAAGAGCTGGGTATTCCTCGCATGACGATCGCCTCTCAGTATTGCAAGTTGAAACCGTACGGCCAAGCAATCGCACCTCTACGATAATTCTTCTGTTGAGTCATTTGGTCAGCAACTTGGAGGCTTCCAATGCATCCAAGAGGACTCACAACCCTTCCTCGTGGACGCGGCTTTATGGTCACTGGCCGTGTAATGTCATGCAGTCATACGGTTGCACATAACCATTAACGCCGCCGGCTAGATCTCATTGTTTCAAGGAACCAAGAATGGTATCATTTCGACAATGATCATTCCAGCAAAATGAACCTGTCAAAGTTCAAGCGTTAACGTTCAAGTCGGACATCCGGTCTTGATTCGCAACTGAGAATGGTTCGAAACTTGTCTTGGTCGTACAGCCTTGTTCACGGTTGTCATCTGCTTGTAACACCTCCGGAGTCTTATAGTGGGGTTCACTGTTTAAGCCAAGATTGAGTCACACTATCCTGTCGAAGTCGCGATGTCTAGTGATTCTGCAGCACTCTCATTAAACCAGTGATAGCAGCTAATTATCCTCCATCTCAATGTCTCTGTCTACTGCAATCATGCTATGGCGAGGCTCCGTTACGGTGCTGCCTGCCCGATCAAACCATACCTTAAGCTGTGGCCATCGTCAACGAAGCCGAAGCAGACGCTGCACTGACTTCGGAGTCCTTGCAACAGGAACAATGTCCGATACCGGTGACAAGTACATCAATAATTCGCTTGGTAAGTTCGTGTTCACGTACCCCCAAATTGTAGAACTGATGACATACGGAGTCGCTATGAAGGACTTCCGGCGAGATGTGAGACCGTCACTGTTCCCAGAAGACTCAGTGAGATGTCATGCAGGCTCGGCATTTGACGATGTCGCAGGGTTGTTCCGCTCGCCGGTCTTAACAGTTAAGTTATACGCGCCGGATGCAGATTTGTATAAATACACAAATGGCTCGTTCTACCTTCCCCAGCTCCCCTTCTTCCTTCGAGCCAACCTCCTACAAGTTTTGGTGCCGGTCGGTATGTGCTTCGTACTCTCTTCCTGAGATGACTACTGAACTCGTCTCCGCTAGCCAAACCTTTTTATTCGCATTTCATTTAGACTTTAACGACTTCGTAACGATCCCGTCTCACCACCTTTGATTCCCAGTACCGACCATCGATCCCTCTTGAAAACATGTACTCCAAGTCAGCCGTCGCTACCCTTCTTGCACTGGTTGCTATCGCTAATGGCTACCCTGCTGAGTAAGTTATAATATTCGTAAACGATAACGAGAAGAAGTACATCCGCGCTGATGCAAAGTCACTAGGTACCGTCGCGCAGATGACCTTTCCGCCTCAACGGTGCCGTCCATTAGTTGGGAGGGTGCCCCCATGAACCATATCCGCTTCGGCACTGTAAAACATCCCAAACTTCCCATCGCGAAGCGAGATGTCGAGGAACTATTGGCTCGTGCTGCAGGCAATAGCGACTCATCCCGTGATCCGCTACAGACAAAGTTGCAACAGCTGCAGCAGGTGTGGCAGAAAGAGCAGCAACAACAGTCGGAGCAGCAAAAGAGGGACGTCGAGGAAATCTTGGCTCGTGCTGAGGAGTCCGGCGCGTTGAACCTCGGAGGGCTCTCCAGTGGGTTTACCCACGGACTCGACTTAGCTTCAAACTTCGCACCCAGTGGTAACGATCAACAGCAACCGTCGAAGCGGGAGACCGAGGAGCTGCTGGCCCGTGCTGCAGGCAACACCGGCTCCTACCATGGACCAATTGCTATCAACATGCAACAGCTAATGCAGCAGCAACTTGAAAGGGAGGTTCAGAATGCCCTACAGAAGCAGCAGCAGAGGCGGGAGGTTGATGAGCTTTTGGCTCGTGCTGAGAGCTCCGGTGGATTGGGCCTCGGAGGTGTTGGACCGATTGCCGTGAACTACCGACAGATCTGGGAGCAGCAACTTGGACGAGAGGCTCAGAATGCCCTACAGAAGCAGCAGAAGCAGACGCGAGATTTCCGGGAACTTTCAGCTCGTGCTGCCGATGACTCTGGTGCATTGACGATGTCCGTCACCCTCCAAGAGTTGGAGAAGCAACAACGCTTGCTACAGGGAACCAACTCGGAAAATATCGTGCAGTACGTATTCAGACTGAAGTTCATCGTCCAACATCTGTGCTGATTTGGTTTATAGCAGCCGGTCTATCGACCTTGACTGAGCTGACATCGATTTGGTTGGAAATGGTGTTGAGGGCATAGGCGTCGTTTAACTAGTATTGCAAATGTGTTCAACGAAGGGAGTCTCACTTCATAGAACCTGCGCGTGAGGACTCGTCTCCAGCAACTCCACTGTCTCCTTGGAAGATGTAAGAAAGAGGCGTAAGAGAGCGAGTTAGCCCAGGATGGATACATGGTCCAAAATCCTTTCTAATACCATATGCATATGTCTATGCGTCTATGGTTATAAAAGCTAAAAAGCTAGTTGCCTCTGATATTCGTCGCGGCAACCCAGAGGCTCTTCACGATGTACCATCAGTATAACAATCTGTTTGGCAGTGTTTGCTATCACCTTCGGTCCTCTTCAAGGAATGTCACCTATTGCGAAACCCTGCGGTGTTGTCTAGTACCCAATATCATGATTGATGCTGTGGCAGTCGTAGTAGTTGACGGGAAAAATGCATTCGGTGGTGTCCGTCGTAAAGTGGCCGGCTCAGTCCAATGCATCTCTGTCGACGTTGAGGACCGAGGTGAAGAGGTTGAACGTTGAGAGAGAGATAGCCAAATGCGGAACTCCGGCAGTTGCCGTACTTACTGGACTCTGGAGCCAGGAATCCTGGCTACATACTCCGAGTCTGTACTGGCCAAACCCGCCTTCGTATACCCCGTGCCCGGGCACTTAGAACATATATAGCTTGACAAACTGGCCTTGGAGGGACCTGAATGTCCTCAAGTGCTTCGTATCTCCTCAGGCTTCCCGTAGAGGTACGCCATGCAGAATAATTTGTTGCGCCGTTTACTGAAACGTGACTATATGCATGCAGTTACTCTACGACATCTTTATATATGCGGTGTCAGAGAGCCTACCTCTCACTTGCAGACATCTATACAACGTCTTCAAGTCGGCCCCTACATCTATCCTCGCAGAATATCTGTACACGAAGATCCCCCCTTCACAACTCCTGCAGAAAGGCCTGCGCTATGCTATATGCACACAGGCAGTGATCGAGACGATGCTCCGCAATCCATCTATCGCGGGTCATCTGGAATGTAGCGGACAGAGACCAGAGCTACCTCGGAGGCTCTTTCGGACCCTTGACTCCCGCCCCAGACAAGTAGGCAGGAAGCGCAAAGCTCCAGAAGAACAATGGTCACCAGATGACGAGCCACTCCCTTTCCTTCGATACCTCTACACCCACCCAAAGATAAAAGATCCAGACCCGAACGCCTGGGAGGGATATGCTTTGACTAAAGCGGTAGCGGCGGGATTCGTTCCCCTCATCCAATTCCTCCTCGAGCACGGCGCAGATCCTTCCTGTAAAGGCGCGCTTGCCGTACTCGTTGCTATTCGGAAGAAGGATCTTTCGCTGGTGAGGATGCTCATAGAGAGAGACGGAACCGTGTCCTCGTTGGGTGCGGGGGAGGCGAACGAAAGGGAAGCGGTTAGGCAACGAATAGATGGGCAACAGCATAGGCAGGGGGCGCCGCCGCACAAGTCGAAGACCGCGAAGAGGAGGAAGCTGGAAGATCGTGTGCGTGTTAATCAGGAAATGCTGAAGACCGCTGTCCGATGCAATGCACGGGATATCGTCGAATATCTGGTGCATGAGAAAGGTTGTGTCCCAGATATGCAGACTATCCGGATGATGACACAATGACGTCCCCTCTGCCTCCGCATTTGATCAGCAGAGCTTGCGCCTCTCAAGGCCGTCAAAGACCTCATATACGCCAAATGGGGGATGATGGTAGTAAGTGAGTCGCCGCCATAGACGAGGCCTTACTGACAGTTTCTATACCAGTGTTAGCAGACAGGGTCCCGCCAGGAGGAAAATGGATGGAATATCACTTATATACCCTCACCGTGCATACCATATAATCTTACGTGTATCGTTAGCTGGAAATCTGGACAGGAGAGTGTGTAGTCTATCCTACAGATAGAAGGGAACAATCGTGATGAACATGATAGAGGTATTGACAACAACAGGAAAGAAATCGAAAAAGATACAATATATGTCTATGTAAACACGTCAGAATCATACGGGACGAGATCAGACAGACAACGCACCGGCATCGTATAGGAATACAACTGAATGATCGTCGCGCTGATCAGATATCGTCGATATCGACCTCCTCCTCGTCGCCGAACTCGAACGTGCACTCGCCCTCCTCGTCTCCAAAGGTCTCCGTCTCGTTGATCTTTGCATTCTCCGGTAGTTCTCCATAGGCCTTCACTGTGTATAATAACTGGTGAGTAATGGAGCTACGATGGAGATTCACATATGGGAACTCACAGCTCCTAGCCTCGTCCGCCGTGTACTTGACGATGACATCTGCCTTGTCATCTTGGAAATCTCGCAGCGAGAGGAGGATGATATCTCCTTGGTTGATCCAAACCTAGAAAAATGGAATGAGCTGATGTACGCCAAGGATGTCTGATTGCGCGCACCTTTTTCCGCATCTTTCCTCGAATGTGGGCCAATCTCTTCTCGCCGTCGAAGCATTGTGCCTCCAAACGACCATTACCAAGCATCTTGATTACTTGGGCATACTCCTGCCCGTCCTCGCGGAAGACAAGTTCACGCTTGTCGTCGTCGTTCTCGTTCTTTCCCCTTCTCCGGTTTTTACCACCCTGTACGCAAAGACCATCAATATATCACAGTGACACGATGCAGGTTTGAGCTGTTGCTCACCTTTCCCTTATTCTGTGCACATTCGATCAGCTGGAGTAAAAAGTACACAGAGATTGATCGCGACGAACCTTCGGCATTCTGTCAGTACAGAAGCTCTGGTAGATTTGTCGATAAGTTCGTCTAAGTAGTGAAGCGTTGAGATCAAGGAGCGAATGGACGATGAACGTCTGGTAGAAAGCTGAGCGCTGATGAGTGAGGCTGTTTCCTGCAAGGAGTCAAGGAAAGGCCGGATCCGCCACCCCCAAACTGAAGATGGAGATGCGTTCGCACGCCTGCTGAATTAATCCCACAAATTACTGTCACTGTGCGTGACTGATGATGACCAATGTCACGCACCTGGGCTGTCACTCTTGCATTGATCCTCGCCAAGTTCCAAGTTCACGCTTACAACACGCATCCACCAACTCGTACAACTCTTCACAACCGATCTCTTCATATCCTCCCTGTAGACTCTGAAACAACATGGAATCAGAAGTAGACCAATGGATCGCTCAATTAAGTCAATGCAAACAGCTCACAGAGGCAGAGGTCAAGCGGTTATGCGAC
The DNA here is from genome assembly GCA_000787475.1 of Lentinus polychrous. Classification (NCBI taxonomy): domain Eukaryota; kingdom Fungi; phylum Basidiomycota; class Agaricomycetes; order Polyporales; family Polyporaceae; genus Lentinus; species Lentinus polychrous. The sequence goes on from JSYW01002176.1 coordinate 9,237, forward strand.
AAGGTACGTCTCCCAAACACCCTGCTCTCGATCCATGATAAGGCCGGACGCCACCCTTGTTTCGTCCTTGGTCTTGTGCATGGCACATATGAGGACCATACTGAACGCGATCTCGCTTTGTAGACGCGAGAGATATTGATGGAGGAGTCAAACGTGCAGCCGGTCAAATGTCCAGTGACTGTTTGCGGCGATATCCATGGTCAATTCGTAAGTTTTCTCAGTCCCTCCATTGTCGCGTTATTGATGTAACAGCTCTCCTCCTTTGTTGCTTTATGCGCTGCTGTCGATTGTACACTGTGTATGCTACCGGCGTATCTAGCACGATCTTTCAGAGCTATTTCGGATCGGTGGAAACTCCCCGGACACGAACTACCTCTTCATGGGTGACTACGTCGACCGAGGATACTACTCCGTCGAGACTGTTACCCTCCTTGTCGCTCTGAAGCTGCGCTACCGTGATCGCGTGACGATCCTCCGTGGCAATCATGAGTCGCGGCAAATCACCCAAGTGTATGGCTTTTACGACGAATGTCTTCGAAAATACGGGAACGCCAACGTATGGCGATACTTCACCGACCTCTTCGATTACCTTCCCCTTACAGCTCTCATTGAAAACCAAGTATGTCCTGCTTTTTGACCCCTATCGCCACGCCAGTATACTGACGGAGCCGTGCCCTTCCGTTTAGATCTTCTGCTTGCACGGTGGTCTTTCACCCTCCATTGATACCCTCGACCACGTGCGGTCAATAGAACGTGTACAAGAAGTTCCTCATGAGGGGCCGATGTGTGACCTTCTTTGGTCGGATCCCGACGATCGATGCGGCTGGGGTATTTCACCCAGAGGCGCTGGCTATACTTTCGGCCAAGACATCTCTGAGGCTTTCAATCACAACAATGGCCTAACGCTGGTCGCTCGGGCTCATCAGCTTGTCATGGAAGGTCAGTATGGTCTAACTGCATGATGTTTGACACCGCCCGTCTCAAATGTCGTGTTGCATCAAGGCTACAATTGGGGACAGGATAGAAATGTCGTCACCATCTTCTCAGCACCGAATTACTGCTACCGTTGTGGAAATCAGGCCGCGATCATGGAGATTGATGAAAAATTATCCTATACCTTGTAAGTCGTCGACATTTGCTACGGACTCTGTATCCCCACTGACTCCCATCCAAGCCTACAATTCGACCCCGCACCGCGTGCGGGTGAACCTCTCGTGTCACGCCGTGTACCGGACTATTTCCTGGTGAGCCCCGAATAGTTCGGATCCGTTTGCCTCTGTTCTGTTCCAATCTGACATGGGCTTTTCTTCGCAGTGATTATATTCGTTCCCCACGGACATGCTCTCCCCGCTCGGTCTCATATAGTACAGTACATACAGTCACATACGTGTATCCTTTGTGTGATGGTGAAGATGATGATGAATTCAAGAATGATACCTCTTTCTCTTTCTGTTCTACAACATGTACTGTAATCATTGGACCTGTCGATAGATTCTGCTTTGGGCCCAACTTGTCGAGATCTTTCTCGCTCTTGAAGTTTCTTGTCTGAGCCCATGCAACCCTAACCAAAGCTGGAATTCACGGAGTTAAGTACTGCTAATTCTCCTGTCACCGATCTGTCACACGTTTGCGTGACAGTGACAACATACTGTAATTGCGTCCATACGCGACTTGCAAGAACGCAAGTCTCTCCTTGCGGCTTACGCTCTGCACGACATTCACGATGGCAGAACCACAGGCAATGTATGCGACCGATGAGGTATGTGGTCTATGGTCTAGGCATGGTTCGAATGCTCAAAGGTATGATAGTACGGTCGGCCGTTTATAATTCTTCGTGAACAAGCGAAGAAGACTCGAAGCCATGGTATTGAAGCCATTAAGGTACGTCGTTCTTTCTGAAGCATGAGGACGGCACGAGAAGCTTACAAACACAGTCTCATATCCTTGCTGCGCGTACCGTGTCCAATATTATCCGTACATCCCTTGGTCCGCGAGGTATATCGCGCCTCTTGGATCGTCAGTTTCAACCGGCCGGAAATCTAACTTGTTTTAATAGGTCTCGACAAAATCTTGATTTCACCAGACGGTGAAATTACTGTAACGAACGATGGCGCGACGATTCTGAGCCAGATGGAGGTCGAGCACCAGATTGCGAAATTACTTGTTCAGCTCTCAAAGAGTCAGGACGATGAGATCGGAGATGGTACCACTGGTGTAGTTGGTGCGTCGTCTTGATATGATCCCAAATATATCTTTTACTCAACGTTCTATACCCAGTGCTCGCCGGTGCTCTTCTTGAACAATCTGAAGAACTCCTCGATCGAGGAATTCATCCCATCCGGATAGCAGATGGTTTCGATCGGGCATGCGCAGTTGCAGTAAAAGAACTTGACCGCATATCCGACGAAGTCCCTTTCACGCTCGAGGATACCTCTAACCTTCTCAAGACCGCGATGACGAGTTTGGGAAGCAAAATGTATGGCGTGTGTTCATCGCTACGGTTGCGCTTTTCTTATAGCTGATATCTTCGTTCTGCCCTCTGCAGTGTCTCGAAAGAACACCAACAATTCGCCCAGATCGCCGTGGACGCTGTTCTCTCCGTAGCCGATCTCGAACGAAAAGACGTGCCGTTCGACCTGATCAAGGTCGACGGCAAAGTCGGCGGATCGCTTGCCGACACGAAACTTATCAAGGGTGTCCTCATCGACAAGGACATGTCGCACCCGCAAATGCCCCGCACCGTGCGGGATGCCAAGATTGCCATTTTGACATGTCCGTTTGAGCCCCCAAGGCCCAAGACCAAGCACAAGTTGGACATCACGAGCGTGGAGGAGTACAAGAGGTTGAGGGAATACGAGCAGGGCAAGTTCCAAGAGATGATCCAACGGGTGAAGGATGCCGGAGCGAACTTGGTCATTTGTCAGTGGGGTTTCGACGATGAGGCGAATCACTTGTTGATGCAAAACGACTTGCCTGCCGTTAGGTGGGTCGGTGGCCCTGAGATCGAGGTATGTACCGGTTTCGAACTGAAACTGCCAGCTGGAACTAAGCCATTTAATTCCAGCTCATTGCGATCGCTACTGGTGGTCGTATCGTTCCTCGGTTCGAGGACCTCACGCCCGAGAAGCTTGGTCACGCCGGTGTCGTTCGTGAGGTTTCCTTCGGTACTACACGGGATAAGATGCTAGTCATCGAGGAGTGCTCTAACGCGAAGACGGTCACCATCTTCGTGAGGGGCAGCAACAAAATGGTACGTATCGTCTTGTAAGACTCGTCCAGTTCCTGTTGCTTACATTGGTTTTGACAGATCGTGGATGAGGCGAAGCGGGCGCTGCATGATGCTCTCTGCGCCGTCCGGAACCTTGTCATCGACAACCGCGTCGTATACGGCGGCGGCTCTGCTGAGATCAGTTGCTCGCTAGCCGTTTCGAAAGCTGCAGATGAGATCCCGTCCATTGAGCAATATGCCATGAGGGCGTTCGCATCCGCGTTGGACGCTGTTCCTCTGGCACTCGCCGAGAACAGTGGTCTCTCGCCCATAGACACTCTTGCTCAGGTGAAGAGTCGTCAAGTGAAGGAGGGCAATCCTACGTTGGGTATTGACTGCCTTGGTAAGGGCGAGAACGGTAAGTATCATTGTCATACACTCGTGGGTATATCGTACCGACATTGTATCGCAGATATGAAGAAGCAAAACGTGTACGATCCCCTGATCTCGAAGAGACAGCAATATCTGCTTGCGACACAACTCGTCCGGGCGGTGCTGAAGATCGGTTAGTATTGTACTCTGGTTATCCGATGCGTTAAATACTTATGTGACTGTATAGATGATGTTATCGTTGCTGGTGAGCATGATGAGTAGGCAGTCATTTTGTAGAACATAATAGAACTCGGTATAATATCCATTGATGCTTGCGTCCCATTGTGATCCGAGGGAATCCAAGTATGATTAGGGCAGTAAAGCAGTGGGTATGTAAGTACGTTCTAGGTAAGAGCAAAAGCAACAATCACAGAGCCCAAAAGAAATATGCGCGAGTCTAGTCTGGCTTATGCTTCCTCCAGCTTTCCAGCCTCCTCCCCTTCCTTCTTCTCAGACGGTGGCTGCTCGACAGCGGGCTCATCTCCACCTCTGATCTCCCACTCCCTGAGGCCAACCTTCCCACCTAGCTTCCTCCACCTATCCAAGAAGGTCTTCTTCCTCTCATCGCACGTCTTCACCAACGCACCCCAATACTTCTCATGCTCATACACAAAGTCAACCTCTCCGCCGAATTCCTTCCAAACTCCTTCGGGTTTGAACAAGCCTTCTTGGACGACTTGTGGGTTGAAGAGCATCTTAACGCGGGTGACGGGGTCGACGAAAGGCGTGATGATTTTGAAGAAGGCGTTGACGAGGAAAGGGATGTTGACGATCACTGCTTTGCCCAAATGTTCTGGGTAATGAGTTTGCAGGATATCCAACACCTGTTGGGGTGGAAGATCCCCGGGTCAGCGTATCATTCAATTATTGCGCGGAACGAATGGACGTACGTTTTTCGAGAGACTTATTGATGGGTTTTTGGCACGGTCTGCAAAGTTGATCATAAGGTCCAAAGTTCTACACAATACCGTTCCACGTCAATGACCACAAACTATCATGCCGACACCTATTGAAACTTACTCTACGCCAGGACCCATTTGGTCTATGAGCCGTTCCAGCGTCCAAAATACGAACTCGATTTGCCTCTTGCTCTCATTCGTATTCTGACGACTTGGACAAAGATAGATAGCCGGACGACCTTCGACGTCGAAACCCCATGCGATCATCTTGCCCGTGACGGCCTATGACACGTTCAAACGTGTTCAGACACGACAGGCGAGCACATAAAGGACGGGTTGTGCATGACTTACCTCCGGTTCGACATGTTCTGCATTGACGCGGTCGTATAGGCCGAATTCACGTCTCCACCGGAGAGTGCCTTCTATCCTCTTGATAGCGACGTCTGCTCCTACCCATTTTGTGGCACGGAGGTACCTGATGTGGTGAGACTCGTCTGAGCATCGGGAAATCGTAGAAGCTAGACAGTTCGCTCTGGACGTACCGGAGTATACACTCATAACTCTGCCCAGTTCAAAATCAACGAATGTCAGCACTTCATCATGACATACCTCGTCATGACGAGTATGACATCCAGCATGAAACAACGTACCAGCCAGTACTTCTCCAACTCAGTCAACTCCCCATCCTCCACCTCGGGCAACTTGTACTCCTCCTTGGAGAAATGTTCTAGCACGGAATCGACGTGTTTCTGTTGGGCTGCGGTCAAGTTTGTACCCTGTGGCTTGGCAATACCGTGGAGGTCGGGTGGAGGGATGAGGTCCGAGACTTGCAGCATATCTAGTAGGATTCTTCAAGCCTTCAGCTCCAAATACCGACCACCAGGCCTGGAGAGGTTATGAATGAGAGTGGGTAACCGACAGAGGGGAGAGGACACGCAAGTCCAGCACGAGGCGAGGATGAGGATGAGAAGAAAGGGAGACCCTGGATGTGATTGAATGTTCCCGTCATTGAAACGCGACGGTGGCTATCGTTTCCGTAAATTCCAGCGGTTTGCATATCAATG
>JSYW01002191.1:0-12584 GCA_000787475.1 Lentinus polychrous
CTTCCTTCGAAGCTTCATGTTCATCAACCTTAGCCTCAGCCTCTTCGGCCTCAACAGGTGCCTCGACCTTCTCTTCAGATACGGGGACAGCAGCGGGGACTTCCTCCTCGGCCTTTGTCTCTTCCTGAGCAGGCTCCTCGACCTTCTTCTCCTCTTCGATAGGCTCCTGTTCAACCTTCGCCTCGTCCTGGACCTGGACAGGCTCTTCCACCTTTGCCTCCTCCTGAACGGGCTCCCCATCCTTCACCTCAGGCTCGGGAACGGGCTCGGATTCGGGTGCAGCCTCAACAGCATCAGCCTTAGACTCAGAACCTTCTTCCTTCGCAGGGTCCTCAGAGGAGGTCGGAGGAGCAACCGACGCACTCCCATCGGAATCAGTCGGGAAACAAGTCTCGTCTGCGTTCGTGTTGAGGTAAATCAACTCCTGGGTGATAGACGTCGAGGCTTCTTCCCCTTTTCCTTGGGGAGCCGTGGTGGGTTGTTCTGGTTCGGCGGGTGCAGCAGCATCGTCAGCAGGGGGATGCTCCTCGGCTTTGGGTGCATGTTCAGGCTCCTTAGTGGCCTCCTTTGCATCGTCAACATCAGCGACGGGTGCCGGAGGTTCACCAGTAGCATCAGCAGCAGCAGGTGCATCAACTACACCGCTCCCAGCCTGTTCGACCCAAATAAGGCATATCAGTAACGTCATTCGACCGACCCAATACGCCAAGACAAGACAGGAGAGTAAGGGATCTCGATGACGATGCAGAACAGAGAGTCTCGAGGAAAGGGGGATGATGACACGAAGAAAGGACTTACAGTTGATGCTTCTCCAGCGGTGGCGGTTACGGCTTCCTTGGATTCCTCTTCTACAGCAACAGCAGAAGACTCCTCGGGAAGAACCTCTGCGCTCTGAGCCTCGACTGGCTTCTCTGCGTCATCACGATCAACAGCAACCTATAAAACATCGAATACAATAAGTAACCAATGAAACAGCATATTTGTCGCAACAATCCGCATTATGTGGAACGATAAAGGCATACCTTGCTAGCATGGTCATCTACAACAGGCTCTTTGACCTCTTCGCCCTTGAACGCGTCGTCACCGTCAACGTCTTCAGTCTTCTTATCTTCGGTGTTCGCAGTGGCGTCTGGAGTGGCTTCAACCTCCGCCGTCGATTCCTCCGTAGTTACGCCTCCCTTCGCGAACGGCGCGGTGTCTTCATGATGATGTTGTTCGTCGTGACCGTTCACGATGGTGTCGACGGTGGTAGCCGCAGGGCGGTCAGCGTCCTCGACCGCGGACATGATCCTGGTGGTAAGAGAGCAAGAGTGAGTATGTTTTCCCGTTTCCCTTTGCGCCTTGACGTAGGCAAGAAAGAGACAGCTTTGGCTGCTCGCGTGGCCTCGAAAACTCCCTCCGAGCCTCCCGTAGGCGCACGCGAAGGCCTGATAGACGCGGTCACATGATCGCATTCAGTCGGCCATCCTCGAGGCGCTCCGAGTCGCAATCACACGCAAAGCTCTAGAAAAAGAAAGAGAATGAATTTGGTGCGCCATCAACATACATACAATTCATCAGGACCGTATGCATGTCGTGACAGGGACATCCGTACGAGACAGGGACAAAACTAAAAGTGTTCAACGGCGCAAAGGCGCACTCGAGTAAAATGGAATCTAAGTAAGGATCCTATCAAACAGTCCATTGCTATGGTGGGTGAGGTGGAACGAGTGACTAGTACAAAGACGAAGCTACAAGCACGTCTTTTTCATCAGATGCTCAGAACAAAGCAGCCCCAACGAGACCCATGAGACCGGCAATGCCGAAAGCGCTAACAGTGACACCCTTGGCGCCGTTGTTGTTGGCGGTCTGGCTAGCGGCGGCGCCGCTCGAGGTCTTGGATGCGCTCGAGGCACCAGAACCGGAGCTAGCGGGGTGGGTGGCAGCAGACGAGGAACCTGCGGGTGCAGCGCTGGAAGCACCGGTGGAGGCAGCAGCAGAGGTGGTGGCACCGCCAGCCCTAGTTATCTCATCAGCCTCATGTCAAGTGAAACGGATATCTAGATAACTTACGGAGCGGAGGTGGCAGAGCCGCCAGCGCTGCCAGTCTCGGTGACAGAGGCAGAAGCCGAGAGGCAGGAAGAGTCGGGACCAGATTGGACGGTCTCGATGTCAGAGTAGACGGTCTGACCCGTTTGGTCCTTCAAAGCGATGTTGCTAATCCCAACTGTCAGCAATACATCGGAAGAGGGAAGGATGTCCAAAACTCACAAGGTAGAGCCGGCGGGCAAGTCGACGTGCCAGGTGAAAGAGGTGCCGGATTGCTGGCCAAAGTCCTTGATCTATTAATAGGATAACGCTCAGTTATCATTGACCTGTTAGACGCGGCGGGTTTTCTGCGACTTACGGGAGCAGCAGAAGGCTGGCCAGCTGTGAAAGGAAGAGTAAGATTCTGCACTACAACAAGAAGTCGTAAATACTTACCAGGAATGAGGCTCAGGAAGTAAGGGGGCTGTCCTCCGGACCAGGTGAACTGGATGGGCTCTGTGACACGCGTCAGCCTCAAAACTCTACAGAACGCTACAAAACGACATACGGCATTGAACGATGCCAGTGCTACGACCATATCAGCAAACACGTCCATCAAGCAAGCGTAGGGGCGGGAGACTTACACAGTGTTGACCATGGCGGTCGACTGGGCCATAGCGGGCACGACGGAAACGAGGGCGGCAGCAACAGCGAAGAAGGTCTTCATCTTGATTCTTTAGTTGAGAGAAGTAGTTACTCTAGGGAAGAAGGTCTCTTGTTCAGGCCAAGTTGTCGGGGATGCAACGAGCGGAAAGGGTAAGAAAAAGTGAGTTAGGGATGAGCCTAAGAACAACAAGGGGAGAGAGCAGCCGCAAAGGTGGTGGTTGCGATGTAGCAGGCTTCCTCTCTCACACTCGGCCGTTAATACCCTCTGGCGGAGTTTCAATTTCGCCATCGCAGAGAAGCACCCCCGGCGCTACTTATCCTGCTGCTGCGAACAGTGCGAAGGCCGCTTGCGATTGACAGACGAAAAGAGATCTCTGATGCCGTGAAGGTCTGGATGCTCGGTTGTTCCTCAATTGTCATGCAGATGTCTGCCAACGTTCCATGTAGCATTGTAGTGCAAGACGAGCTCGCGGTCAGGCAGGTTTGGGCGAAAGCCACTATGGAGATCACGTGCTAATGGAAAGAACACCCTCATCGTCAACCGCAGCGTCACGCTCGTCAGGGACATCCAGCTCCACACTCGGCAGCATGAAAATATTGACAGAGGTGCGTCCACCTTACGACGATGTAGCTGTACATTATTAGCGAGAGGCGAGATTCGGGCAGGGTCGGGCTCCCTTCGCTGATGCATTGGCGGACAAGTAAGTACTGTCAGTGTAAGTACAGTAACATATGTCCCAAAAAGTACGGGCCCGTACGGGCTCCCAGAATAGGTTGTTTCACCGTGCTATTCTTGCACAAACACATACATCCGAACCGTCACATCTTGTAAATCGGCTTGCAAGTTTGATTACAAGCAGTGAACAATTCAAATACCGTTATGTACAAGGCCTAGGCTTGCTTTGAAATGGTTCACACTTTCACACGCCTACCTCAAACTTCAATTACAACACCAACTCGTTTTCAATCGGTACTGGCCCTACTGGGTACTTCTTGTCTACTAACCACCTGAAGGAGTAGTTTTAGGTGACGTGTCATCTTACAGTTATTGGGCTACGTTCTGACAAGGATGGGTGTTGAAAATAGCGTTACCGATTCGAAGATGGCTCTTCCGCCGTCTCCCAAACCGCATCCGGTTTCTGCGTTCGAGCAGCTACGCATGCAAGACACGATACTACGTCTGAGTGCCCTTGACGGGAAGGAGATGTGCTCCTGGATTGAAGAGGAGGCACTGCGGGCGACCCATTATATTCAATCCCTGCGTAACCACCGAAACTCGCTTATTCCTCTAGTCAATCGGTTGCTTCCCAATGAGATACTGGCCATCATCTTCGAGACGGCAGTAACAGTTCCTCTGGCACACCTTGACCCGCGAGACGAAGAGGGAATCATACCAATCAGTCATGTCTGTCGTCGCTGGCGCTCGGTCGCACTGGAAACGGGTCGGTGTTGGAGAGTGCTCAACATGCATCGTCCCCAAGCCGCCGCGGTATTCGCCGCGAGGTCCAAAGGCAGCGAGCTTAGGCTGTTCTTGTCCGAACGCTTGTTGCCCGAAGACGAAGACGAAGATGATGGCAGGCTTCGCGTATCGTCGCGTACCGCTGCTCTAGTCTCAAAGCATGCGCCACAACTGGTCAGCATCATCATCAACTCATACTTATCCGGCCTCGAAACCCATAAGAAACTCATCAAAGACATCCCCTTTCCCCGTTTGCAGCATCTCGGGCTCGCACACCTTTACAATGAACACATTCCGTTTGAATTGCCGGTGATTTGTCAAGGGTCTCAGCGTGCTTCGCTGCGCAGCCTTGACCTATCCAACATTCACGTCGATTGGGGTTCAGCTATATATCGGGGATTGACGAGCCTGAGACTCGTTTTCACCGGCCGCTGGGCGGATGGTCAACTCATCGTCCCTCTCCCGCTCAATCAGCTGCTGGACATTTTGGTTCACTGTCCTTGCTTGGAGGAGCTGTCCATAATACGCGTAGAAATCGAGACCGAGAGCGATCGTGGTCAAGGCGATGCATCAAGCTGGGAGCCAATACCTTTGATGAAGCTCAGAAGCCTGGAGATATGGAGCAACTGGGAGGGCGTCACCAGTTTGCTGCCGCTCATTTCAATTCCTACGTCGACCCAGGTTGCGTTCAGGTTGAGCAGTACTTCATCCACCTTCAGTAGCAGAGCCGTCTTCTCTGAATCGGTCATTGCTGCTCTGACTCCGCTGCAAGAAGTGGAGTCGGTCCATTTCACGGTCAACGAACCTATCTCGATATGGAAGGGGAAGACTCTCAAACTTGAGGGGTTGTCTGATGCATACCCGCACTCAGCTACTTGGAATACCGATCGGAATCGATCCAATTACGATTGGCCTTCGAGTTCAGGAATGCGCGGGCACATCTTAATCGAGGTATTCGTCGGCCCTGAATACTTTCGAGATAGAGGCGAACACACCCCTCATGTCTTCGCTCTAGAGGATCTCGCCCATATTTTCTGCTTGTCCAAGATTCGATCGCTAGCCCTCGCTGATGACTCGGTGGGCTACCGTCCGCCAGCTCCTGAAAAATCCGAGGCTCATAGTAGAGCATGGTATTCCATATTCCAGCAGCTACCTCTGTTGGACACGCTACGGTTGCGGGACACCCGGGCTGTGTTAGAGCGCTCACTTGAGCAGATGGGAGTTGACGCGATGAGACCTCATATGCGTGACTCGGAGGCGAAATACCCCCCATTGTCAACGGTCATCCTGGAGGGCTTCTACATAGATGTTATGCGTCCCGTGCTCGTCGGCGCACTTTTCGAAGGACTGCCCACAGCGACGGGGGGCCTGGAACGGGTCTGCTTGAGCAAGTGCAAGCGCTGTGATGGGGCTCTACGCGTACGCACGCGTGGACTCACGCAGGAGGAAAAAGAGATTTTGGTGGATGGTCTTCCCTTCCTCACCATCGAGGATTAGGTCGGTCTCCGATATCGTCCTCAAAACCATGTCTTCCACGACGCACGCATGTCTTAACAAGCGAATTGGTATCGCCAGCGAATACGACCCAAAAAGTGTACTGCTATCGTATTATTTAGAACTGACATCTGGCTAAGCATGAGACACGCAGGTACAGTGTGGTCCCTGTTAGTGCTACTGGTACTCAGTCCGTATCATATGGACTCGCATTGAAGACGTCGTCCATATGCTCCAGCCCAAGACAACCACCTCCATTGATACACTCGGCAACGGCCAACCCGATAGCCTGTCCCTCCGTGTATGCTCCATGTAAGAAGCCTAAGATTGCGCGTGATACCAGAGACGTGAATAGCATCGTCAGAAGCAAGTCACGATGGTAATGAGAAACGACGCCTCTCACCGAAATACTTCTTACTCGTAGCCTCTCCGGCAAACCACAACCGTTCCTCAACGTTCGCTCTTAAGTTGCTCGAGTGTTCCGGGAGGAAACTCGCTGGCCAATTCGAGTACGAGCCTCTGAAGAGTGGGTCGGAGTGCCATCGATGAAAGTAGAAGTCGATCGGATCCGGGATGGACCGTTCGGGGAACATGGATTGAAGGACGGAGAGGACTTCAGTTTCGACCATGGCGTCTGGCAGGGACTCGATTCGTTTTGAGAAAGAGCCCTGGGGAGGCGAGAGGGTGTACATAGGTGAGTGGTGAGATCAGGACGACTCGGAAAGGATAATCGTTGTGGAGGATGTGCTAGTACACGTACTGTGACGGTTACGAATAGAAGACCCGAGCCGGGGAAGAAGTTGGGATGGTCAAGACTTTGCCAAACGGTATACCGACCACGCTCGCGGTCTGCATACAAACCCATCTTACAATTACATATACAACGCGGCGTCAGTAGCATTCAAGCTCATTCGGCAGTGACTTGACATACCTCGGTATCAAACCAGAACTTTTCAGGGAATTGCAGGAATATCTTCGTAAAGACGCCCTAGTAGGTTGGAGATGAAGGAATGGAGAGGCATTAGTAACAGAAACGGAGAGACGAATGGAAGTCAGTTAACCATCGTCATACTATGGATAGCCTCGCGTTTCCACAATGGCAAAGTGGGGATGAATTGGACATCGTTGTGCTGCAGTACGCCAAGACTGAACGAGGTCTATGATCAAATCATCTCATAGGCAATAACATTGAACACACCTGAACGTGCAGATGGCATAGTCTGCCTTCAAATTCGACCCATCGCTCAAGACAACCTCTACGCCACTCTCACTATAGCTCACCTCTTTCACCGTGGAATTCAGCCTGAGCTGGCTCCCATCCCCCTTGAGGAATTCCTCAGCTTCGGACTGAATCAACGTCTTGAATCCTCTCTGGTCGACCGACATCCTATTCTTATCGGAGAATCCACCAGCTTCAGCTCTGAACGTATAGTTATTTGCCTAAATGCATCCGCCATGCGCCCCAGGAATGAAACGGAGACGGATGTGATCAATTCCGAACGATACCGGGAGCATGACGGGCATGTGCGAGCATTAGTTCTGTTGTTGTGGGAAGACAAGGGGTGGAAGGGGGAACCCCTATCAGCCTGATCGCGACCGGTCTTAGTGGGGAAGACGGGGTAGCCATCAAGACAGAACGGACAGTTCAGTGGAAGAGCGAAGAGGCGTACCCATGATGAGGCAATCCAAGAAGTTTCTTCCGGAGATTGCGAGAATTCCCAATCGAACTGGATTGTCAGTACCAATGTCAGATCTGGGTTCATAGAACCCTTCTCTAACGTACCAAGAAATATTCTGCGGCGATCTCGTGTGCTGTCTGGGGGCTGGATCCGGTTAGAGAGTATCCTCCTCGAGCTGTGGTGTCGACCAAGCCTTTGGGTACTCTTGCACCTATACGTATCGCGGTTCAATAGGCTGTACGATGTTATACATCTTGCCTACCTGCTGAGTTCGTCAGTTTGTTGTAGTTCTCAACAGCTTGGACGAACTTGTCTCGATAGTCAGTGTGACCAGTTTCGTCATACATCGCTGCACATCATGAGCATGACGACATCAACCACAAAGTAGTCCACATACCTATACTATCGAAGAAATTGCTCGACTTGGTGCTAACATTATGTTTGGTCGCCAACGACCAAATAGGATTCATTGGTCCGCGAGCAGTCTGTGTCCCTTGGACCCAATTCGCACCAACCTCGACGGTATACCGATGACCTTCTTCGCCAAACGATCTGTCCATCAAACGACCACCTAATTCATGCCGCGCCTCCACGATGATAAAGTCAGAGATTCCCTGTTCGTGCAATGTACGTGCTGCGATGACGCCGGCGACTCCTCCGCCGAGAATGAGCACCTGTGCATTCTTGTGTTCATATTCAGCGGGTGCCGATAGTACGCTTTGCTGGGTATAGGTGTACCCGAGAGGTAAAGCGATGCTGGATGTCGCCCATTGGATGAAGAATACGGCTGGAACGAGGAGCCGTAGTAGAGTCATTGCGAAGGTACGGGAGGGGGGATGCTATGGCACAGAAGATGCCGCAGGGGGAAGTCATGAAGGCCCACTCATGGTGGCGTACTCATATATAATGCGAGATAAGACAGACTTCATGATAGCCATGACATCTTCGAACCTGACATGTCCGAGCATGAAACAGGCCATGAGAAACGAAGAGAACGTAGAACCCCACCACGTTACTGTAAGTCGTCACACGCGTTCAGCAGGCGCAGGCCAAGGTACGGACTAGCGCAAATTGATCTGCAGTCTATAGAGTCATAGTACAGGACTCCGTCATAGACGTCGTGTAAGTTTGAGATAACTTTCTACAGAGACGCCAGGATCCGAGAGATAGTATGGTGGACAGAAGGTGAGAAACGGCGCCGAGACCACGAGAGAGGCAGAATGCAGTAGATCCCGCCCAGGAAGAAGGTGCACAAGGGTCACTGCAGGGTTCTCGAGTGGGAACCGCCTGACAGAATGAAAGATAAGCACGGCGGGAATGACTAGAGATGGTAGGGGTAATACTGATACTGAACCAGGGGGAAGCGGCATTGGAGGGCACTTCACCCAATTGAGGCCAACCTGAGTCCGCAACATCGCGCGAGTCGGCGGTGTCTCTCGAACCAGTATGCAATGCAGATCCTCACGATGATCATAAGAGGTAGGTTGAAAGCGAGCCAGGAACTCGAGTTGAAGTTGAGAGCAAAGAGACTTTGGCTATCATGCACGCACCGTAACGCATGATAACCTGAAGGCGTGGGGATCCGAGCGTACTTGCTGAGCCAAATGAACTCTCATAGGTAAGTTCCCATCTGGTGACGGCACCCTCGGGAAGGTCGCCAGAAGTCGCATAACTGCAAAGTCAGCTCACAAAATTCCGAAAGCTCACCGGTACGAACAGAGGTACATGCACGAGGGCATGTACTGTGGCTTGTAGTTCATGGTGAGATGACCGTTCTTGGTCAATTTGCACTTTTGTCAACTTTCTTGAGTTCAGTAGCTCCCCTCCCGGTTGTGCGGACCGGTCCACCCGGACCGACTGCAAACGCGCCTTGAGCGGCGAACGACGAAGACGTGGACATTTATCGTGGGGGGAGTCCAACTAGAATGCAGAGCAGAGAGTTATCATATCATGAGATACATACACACAACAGCAACAGCAGCAACAACATTCATTTTTGAACAAACCCTCTGCAAAGTCACAACCCAATCCAACTACTCCTTCCTTTCGGATTATGCAACGACGTCTGCCCAATCTTAACAAGCCCAGCCTTATCCCCACCCTCCGTCTCCGCCACCAACGTAAACTCACCATTCAGACCAAGACCAAACTCACCAAGTCCGGGGGAAGGTAACGGCGGAGCGCCAGGATCTTCAGCGGCATCTGCGAACAAGCTTGGTGCTTTCGACGGTGAAGCTGAGAAATTCGACGATGACTTTCTCATGGCGTTAGGAGAGGAAGAGAAGGAGTTGGTGTTGATGGTGGTGAGTGTTGAGCCTGGGAGAGGGAGTGGGAGGAACGATTCGGCGTGCCATTCGTACCAGACTTGACGTTCGTTCGTGAGTCGCCAGAGGGAGACGTGGAGTTCGCAGTTGCTTGGGAGGTATAAGGGTTCCTATACGGAATGGTATCGACATAGTATAAATATCGGTGAGTATGAGGAAGACTGATGGAAGGATGAGAGGGATAGCTGACCTTGAGAGGAAAGTATAGCGGGAACCAACTGAGCATATCCTTCGAGATCTTGTCCATACGTTCGGGATGTATACTCAAACCCACATTCCCATATAATACAGCTTCGAAGTACCCAGCGAATCCATGCAAGACACTAGCATGAGGTATGTGAAAGATGAGCTTCGCAAAGCGGGTGTTATGACTGTTCGTATACGGAAGACCTGCACCACCATCTTCAGAGGGCAGAATCCGTCGAGATCCATTCTGTTCTGCGTACCTTGAACATCGAGAACAACATCCCTCCTTGGGTGCTCAAACTCCCAACACTCTTGAATCTTCGGCCCACACTTGCCAGACATACCACCGCCATCTCCGCTGAGGATATTGATAGCCTGGAACATAACAACATACGGTGTCTCTGAAGACTTTTCGTCCTTCCCTGCCGTCGTCTCATTGAAGAGTTTAGATGAAGATAGAGGGGCAAGGTGTGCGGTATACGAGGCTGGGATAGAGATTCCGTCGGCTATATCCCATCGCGAGAGCTTTAGCTTTCTTAAACCTCTGTGTGGTAAAAGGAACGTACGTTTGAGGAAACGCATTGCCCCATCTAAGCATTCCGGAGAAAGCTCGTTATCTCCGAATGAACCCAATAGCTCGCTAACGAGGATATCAACCTGTTCAGGGACGTCAAGGGTACGCATATCGCCAAACAACAACTTGACTCTATCCCCCCAGTCCCGTTCCAACCGTTCTTGCAGCCTATTATTCCCATTTCATCAGTCATCAACGTCCCATCAACTCTCCGCTTCATTGTAAAGCACGAGAGATGAAAGAGTACTTTGACATACGTCACGAACGCATTAGGGTTCTTCTCCACCGCATACACGAACGCCTCCTTCTTCGCGCGTTTGATGGCGTTCAGACATCTATGCACGAGCGGGCCTCGACCTGCACCTGCGACGCAAATCACACTAAGGGCGATGTTGGATACGACCGATGAGAAGGGCTCGAAGGTGCTCACATTCTTCCTGGGCGTGGCCATTCGGATACCGCGCGGAATACGGCCTATATTTTCGTGATGCTGTGAGTAAGAAGGAAGAGAAGTGATAGCTGGATGGGGAGAGTATCGTGCCTCTTCGTATTGCCTGTATTTCACAGGATCCTGTTCGAACGTATGATACGTAAAGCTTTGCAGGTTATCCATCAGAGGCTGCACGGAAGGCATAGACCGCATATAATCAGCCAAAACCATTATACCAGTCCGCCTCCGCTTCTCACCTGTAAAGGAGCCTGCAAATAATCTTGATACCCTTGCGCAAAGTTCTCAACAGTACCCGAGGTCATGGCAGCCTTGACAGCAGGACTCGTCTTCTCTAAATGTCTTATATACTGAGAGTACACTTGTTCGCCGCCTTTGCTGTGTCTCCCCGATGACGTCCCTGAGAGTATAACAGTGGGATGAATCTAAACGTTGTGCGTATATGCGTACACGTTAGAAGTATTCGAGATCAGAATGGTTGGAGTGTACCTTCATAACGTCCCTGATGAAGTTTTGAGTAGGTTTGGGCAGGACAGGGTATCCTTTTGCGTTGGCTATGAATGTCGTAGCGGGTATATAGAGAAATCGTGTAGGCTCCGCCACCCATTGGTGCAAAACAGCGAGTTCAGTCGGCAAAGGAGGCGTCAGATCCAAAGCTATAGTCATATAAACACGATCATCACAAAACTTCCCTAGCACAAACCTAAAAAAGCCACGCACTCAACGTCAACCTAGCATCATACCCACAGATCGTCCTAATCGTATCCCACGTCTCCCAACTCGCAATAGACGTCTGATCCAATATACCCAGGATGGGCTGCTTCGACTTGGCCAAGGAAGGGGATGAAACGCGCGGGGGATCGTATATGGGTATCCGAACGGACAACTGCATGTACGGAACGGCTTTCAGTGCGGCGTTGAGCGTGCGGGCGTAGGAGGCTACATGAGTTCTGCTTCTGGGCGGAGGGAGGATGACGGTTTGGATGTTTAGGTAGGATGCGTAGGCGAGTTCTTGGAGGAGGGCCTTGTTAAGGAGGAAGTGTAGATGGGTGCAATGGGTGATAAATGTGTGAGGTTTGGTGGTTACTGAAAGGGGGACGTACGATTTCTGCGTCGTGCCTCACCCAGTCGTCCGACGCGTCCAACTCGAGCCATTCACTCGCAAACGCAACGATCCCCTCCGCCTCATCTTCCAGCAGCAAATTCAGCAACCACCACCATCACCCGAAACACAAATAACAAGAACACAACATACCAAGTCTAGTCAAATTCACCTCTTCCTTCGCAAACACAGGACTCCTTCTCCAAATCTCCGCCTTCCTCTCCAAGCTCTGTCGATCGGGAACATCTCCGGGCGGAAGCAAACACATTTCCGACCACCGCGTTTTCCATCTCTCGTTCGTGAGAGGGACAGCAATCCCTTCGTAACCTTTTGCTCGTGCGTCCGAGGTCGCTTTCAGTACCGCTGTTTCTCCTGTTACGGTTGTGGTTCCGGGAGGGGATGAAGATGAATTTGATGGTGAGATAGGATGCGAGTGCGAGGTGGGGTTGGAGGGCGTTGGCGTTGAGTACGTCGACTCGAGCTCGGTGAGGGGGACGTGTAGGACAAAGGTTGACCGTGACATCTTTGCGTGTTGGGGATCTTGTGTGCCCAATTGAAATGGAGTTATAAGATCAATGTATAGCGGCCCTTGAGCTTGAGCGCTTCAGCCATTAGTGATTGATATACACGGCCAACAGGTAAACT
>JSYW01002196.1:0-12750 GCA_000787475.1 Lentinus polychrous
GGTGAACTGACGCGAGCCATGGTGGTCAGCACGCTCTATACAATTACATCTCTTCTCCGTCACATCACTACTGGTCTACATCACTTCAAGCTATCTCCGACACCTTCCCCCACTGGTTGGCAGCGATCACAACCCGTCGGAATTAGATCCGCTTACTGGCAACCTTCGAAGGAGAAAACTTGTTGCGTATCCACTGGAAAACAGAGGGTTTCTTTGCTTGACTCTGAGTTACTACGGGCTGGATAATTCAAACAATATCAATGCTTCAGAGGTACCGTCCGCTTGGGGGAACACCCACCTCAGGCTGACGCGGCGACGGAGCTACAGCAGTGTTGCGCCGGTGGGGATCGCAGGTCCAGGTGTATACCCCAGATATTGAGCGGGGTCTGCACCCGCAGGAATCTCCTCAATGACCGCCCGTGCTTTGATGGCACCAGGAGTTTCCTCGATGTAGGCCCGTGCGTCGAGGGCATCAGGATTCTCCTCGAAGTAGTCCCGTGCTTCAAGGGCATCAGGAATATCCTCGACGTAGTCCCGCGCTTGCTTGATGCCACTGCTGGAGGACTTGATAGGCAGCTTATTGAGCATCCGGTCCTTGAAAGCGGATACTTTCTCTTTAGTAGTGATCTGGAGAATCCAGACAATGAAATGCTTCAGGACTCGGAGCACCGCCACGATAAATTGGGGAACGCTCACCTTAGCAGGCACCGGAGCTACAGCACCGTGTGCACCGGTGAAGACCGTTGGTCCAGGCTTATACCCCAGATATCCAGCTGGCCTTTTGCCTTCAGGAATCTCCTCAATGACCGCCCGTGCTTTGATGTCACCAGGAATATCCTCGATGTAGGCCCGTGCGTCGAGGACATCAGGGATCTCCTCGAAGTAGCCCCGTGCTTCAAGGGCACCAGGAATATCATCGAGGTAGGGCCGTGCGTCAAGGACATCGGGAATGTCGTCAATGTAGTCCCGTGCTTCGAGGGAATCAGGAATATCCTCCTCGAAGTAGCCCCGTGCTTCAATGGCATTAGCTTCGATCGGAATGACGAACGCGGTGGAATACGCGACGGAGGCGAGGACGAACACGACAGTGGAGAAGCGCATGATGTATAAGGGAACTATGTAGGGAGATTCGTGAAGAGGGGTCGTGGAGTGAAAGAAGATGGTTCGTGCGGTGGAAGAGAGAGGTAAACGTGGATGTGTGCAGGCTTGAGACGACCAGACTACGTGATAGAGATTAGAATTTGGTTAGCATATAGTGACTGCATGGACAGCACAAGTGAATGGGAATGGAACCCACCGACCAGCGCCACTGTCCAAGGGAGGTTGAGATCCAAAGACTCAGAGCAGAGACCAGCTGAAGAAAGCGAATCCGCAAGAAGCCTACCTTCATATATACATCCATGGCCGAGTCGGCTGACTACTCAAGTACCGAGTCGGACGAGAAACCTTGCATGTTCCAGAATCCAGATGTCCATCAGTCTATGGTACTATTTGATGCGGTCGACCCGGGAGCTCGTAATGTTGTTTGAGGGGCGTGCACATGTGGGAACACATGCATAGCAGCGACTGAGCACTGTGTATCTGGCACCGCTAGACTACACAATGTTAGCGACGCTGCAGTTAAAGAAGGCCTGAGGAAGACAAAAGATATACTTGGGGAAGCAGAAGCGATGGCGTCGGTCACGTTCGAGTCAGCGGCGGGTCATCGGTCAGATCTGGGTCTGAGAGCAGGCATCTGGATTCGGCTTCAAGGCTGGTGCGGGTGCGGGTGCGGGTGCGGGTGCGGGCGCTGTGAGAAGCTTCATGACAGCAAAACTCAAATAGATACAGTGGGCGGGTCGAAAAGAATACATACAAGGTTGCCGAGAGGAATGATAGGTTGTGAAACCCGATGCGTAGAGGCTTAGAGCTGCCAACCATCCAGAGTCTAGACAGGCGGTTCAGCAGAAGCTTCGGCGATCTGTAAGGGTGTAACCGAAGAGTCAGTCCGCGGCTGTACGTGTTTTTGGGACCGTCTATCGATATATAAGTTTTGCTGGAGATGTCGACTTTGATATCCCTACTCATTATCCGGGACGAGGTACAGCAAACGCACGCCCGTATTTACCCGTAAATCGTGGATATCACAGGAAATTGCGGCCGTGATACAGATTTGATGCTCCGTCCACCAGCTATACGTGAAGGCTTCTCCGCATTTTCGTGCATTGCAGTCTTAGGATGCGGATGAAGACTTATGTCCGAAACCAGGCGAAACCTTGAAAGCTTGGAACGCTTGTTTGGATTACTATAGCCCTGAGTCAGCGGTGTAAGTATGTATCAAAGTGAAGAGATCAAGCCGACAGCAGCGTACGAATACGATGTCCGAACAATTTCAACAAACACAGCAAGATGCATCGGACAATTCATGAGGGAGGTTGTTCAGACCGTACGCCTTTGCAAGGATACTACGGGTTCTCGAGCTCGTACCACACAATCTCTTATTCCAAGACAACATGGACGCTCCATGTTGAGCGCGATTGTGGAAGCTAGAGTTACTTGGCCAAGTGCACCTCAAGCTGCTGCTCGAGGGCACACGGCACAATGAGATTTCGCGAGTTTGAACAAAGCGGGACTTGTCAGTTGAATGGATAGCAAGGACTGAGGGCCCTAGTGTGGCCTGTAGGTGAGAGCTAGCTGCGAGCATATGTAGCAACTTATAAATGCAGTCGGATGGTTGGTTCAATAAGTTGATATCAATGTTGCTCGATGCTCGATTCTGAGACAAGTGAAGTACTAACACGAGCCTACATTTCGCATACTTGGTCTGAAATCAACTAGTTCCTTCCCAATCTAGGAAGTGCGATCACAGAAGGCAGCCGCGGAGAGGAAAAAACAGTTGCCGTATGCGAGCCGTTGTTGGCCGGGGACTGGCGGTCTGGACGCCAGCCGCCGAGTCGTTTCGAGCGACGAGCGCAACCGAGTTTCCCTTGTCCTCGTCCCCCGACCTGCACGCCGTCGTCACCACCGTCGTCGTCGTTGCCGTCGTTCCCCCGCCCTCCTTTCCCTCTCCAGTCCTTTCTCTACTACGCTCATTTCTAGTCACGAAAAATATCCTCCCCAATAACATCGGACAGTGCCCCAATTCAAACCAAGCCAAGAACGACATTTGTGATTCGCTATCGTGCACGCTGAACAATGGGTCGTGGATTCACCACAGCAAAGAAGCTTCGCTATGGACACGCCGCCGCCGCTCTACACCAGGGCAAGAAGCGTGCGGGCAGTGGTACGTTCAACGAATGTGGGATAAAGCGCCAGCCGTTGACAAAAACACAACCGCTGTAGATTGTGCTACCGGTGGGTTCTACAAGTCCCCCACCGCAGGACAAAGTGTCCAAGCTGGTCAACCCTTCAACATCAGCTGGGACACGTCTTGCTTGGACACCAGCGCGGCCGACATTTATCTCTACGACCCCAAGTCCACTTCCAACCCTCGCATTCACCTTTGGCAAAATGTCAACTTTGCTCTCGGCTCATACGAGACAACGCTCAAATCTCAGTGGTGGAATAACACTCAGTCTGCCACACTCCAATTGACCATCGTTCCCGCCGGTCAACCCCTATTCATGGCTACTCTCCCCGCTGGACCGTTCTTCACCGCTACCGCTGACTCCTCCGACAGCTCTTCGGCCTCTTCCGCAAGTTCTGCCAGCGGCGCCATTGAGAACGTCAACAACTTCCCGCACAAGGAAGGAGTCTCCAAGGGTGAAATTGCCGCCGCCATTCTCGTCCCGTTGCTCGTCATCATCGCTCTCATCGTCGGCGCATATATCAAAATCAAACGCGCCAGAGGCAAGGAGCACCGCAAGGAATGGAAGGAAGCAGTCGACAAACGCATGTCTACGATCTCGGCCGATTGGAAGTCAATCTCTGCTGCCGGCGCTACCGCCGCCATTCGCAACAGCATGGCCGTGTCTGCAGAGGGAAACCCCCGTGCGTCGTCCTTCTCGTTTGGCGCTATCAGGCCTTCGAGCACTGTTGCGCTCGAAGGTGGCCAAGCTGGCATAGGCGCGAGAGGTCTGCAAGCCCAAGGAGGGATCGACACCGAGACCCCACAAATGACGGAGCTTCGCCCCGGCCCACGTCCGTTGCTCAAACCATCTTCAGAGCGCGTTTCTCGCGTGTCTTTCGCAGCCGACCCGCGTCCTTCCGGTGAATCTCGTCGCACCCAGTATTCCACCTACTCCGCGTCCCGCGTTAGCAGGACCAGTCGCGCATATCACACCGGCCATGTCCCCCCTCTTCCCGAGAGGCAGGATTCGAATGACATGTTGTCCCCTACTCAGACTGCTGGACCGCTTTCGTTGACTCCCGAGGAGATCCAGGCTAGGATGTCTTCAGAGACTCGCCCGAGTATGGATGCAGTCATGCCTGCCCTATCCAGTACGTGTATTCACTTTCCCTCCTACTGCAAGTTGAGACATCTAACGTTGATATTTCTCTATCAGTGATGAGAACCGGTTCTGAACAAGATGAACTTCTCTTCGCTCCCAAGATCACCCCTCCTCTCCCTACTCATCAACCCACCCCGCCTCCAGCACCGATGTCTCCCATCATGGGATTGATGCCAATGCAGCCTTCGCAAACCATGTCCCCGGATGCCATGCTTCGCGCGTATGCCGAACGTCGCGCTACAGTTGCTAGCCCCCCTCCTGGCAACAAAGCCGGTGCAGGTGCGGCACCGGGCGGTGCTATCAACGGTGGATTCGATGCGAACGGGATGAGAGTGTTGTATCACAGCAACAATGATGCGTCGATGCCGACGACCCCCAACTCGAGCGCTGCGTTGATGGCGCATGGACCTGTTACCCCCAACAGTGCGAGTGATAGGAAGAGCATGGCTCCTACGGAGGCTAGCAAATATGACGACGAGGATGCGTACGTTGGCACCGCCGAGTAGATGCTTTCACTTTATCGCATAAGACCCATCTCGGTCGTCGTTGGGTCGTGGTATAGTGTGGCGCAGCGGGTGATTATACACGGCGTTGTGGTATGCAATGAACGAAGTAGGATCTACTCTCTCCTGCTGCGTCATTGATCAGTCGTGTTGTGTGTTGTGCGATAGATCTCTCTCATTCCCTCCTTCGTCTGAATCTCCTTCCATTCCTTGTCTCGGTGTTCGGTGATATCTTATCCTCTCCATTTACCCTAGCGCTCCTATCTGTGCCTCCTCCCGCCCTTTCTCGGTTTCCTGTCTCTCTAACTCTATCCTTGTACTGATTACTCCAAGTCATCATCCCGTCTAAATTTCGAGTTTCCCCTCTTATTCCCATGACGCGATCTGTCTTGAAACTTGTGATGTTCATGTCATGGTTTATACTTTGTATACCCTCCTCCTTCTCCTTCTCTCCCTGCCTTTTCGGTTATTTATCCTCTTCGACCACATCATTGTCATCATCCTTCGATGTCTGACATTGGTGTTCAGGTCGCCTCTCAACAAACATTGAAATTCCTTCATTTCCTCCACCTGTGTTCCCTGCTTTAGCATTCTCGGTATTCGTGGGTCGGTCGCATTCCAGTCGACATCCCTTCACACACGCACTCGGGTGTACGCTTCTCCTTGTTACCCTCCGTCTCCGGTCGTCCGCCCCGTGTCGTCGTTCCGTTTGTTCCTTCAGTACTCATGTGCATCGCGCTGGTTGCTGACCACAGTCCTGTCGTTTGCCCTACTGGCCATGGGTGGTAGTTTGCTAGGACTTGTGTTTTGTTTTCGAGGTTCTTGTTAGCTTTTTCAGTTTTGTTCTATTGTCTCTTCGATATCTGACCCCTTCTGCCTCACGTGTCTCTCTATTAGGTCGATCGACTCGAGTACATGTGCGTATACAGTACTATGTATAGTTTTACTCTCTTCCCAACGCATCGATGATGATGGCCCACCCAGTTTGGCGCGTACGCTGTACAAGACACCCGTCAATCCACTTCCTCCGGTGGGCTTTGTGGGTTAGTGAACACTAGGTTGAACGTCGAACCTGCGGGTCGAGCTGAGTATCGACCGCAAAGATGATCTCGTATCTCTTGGCCTCGATCAATACATAGTGAGGAAGCTGACTGGGTGACCTTTCAGCTCAGTGGCACGGTGAGCCGGTGTTGTCCACGTACATTTTCTACCTTCCAGCTGCAAATCGAGATATCCTCAGCTATCGAAGAGACCCTGCATGCACGGACCAAGATCGTCTACACAGGGCATCAACTTGGCTGTACGGGCGGGCACGGAATGTCTGTTGAATGGAAGTGTATTCGGTGGCCCCGTTCTTATCGCCAATCGACATGACACGAAGCTTTCCTCTTGAGGACAGCCCAGACCATGCATGGTGCAACTTTCTTGCGGCAAGAGCGGGTTTGGGGCCCTGGTGAAGAAGCAGCACTTCTTGCAGACCGTCAAACTGGTCACCGCAGAGGAAGGTGTCCACTGCGCGGTAGAGAACTCCCAGAGATCGGGTCGTTCTGAAGGACAGCGTTATTGTGACGGCGATTGTACGCACTCGGTCAACGGGTGCAATCGATCTCAGGTAGGTCCAACAGATATTTAAGACGGTGGAGAATTCAACCGAGGAATCCTCAGCTGCAGCGTACTCCCAGATCTTGGCTGCATTGCACATCATTTATGCCCTATTAGTATGACTCGCGGAAGACCGACACTGACTGTTTTGAATACGTGAATATCGGTTAGATTGCAGTTTTGGCGGATCAACGGCGATGTGTAAACCGTCTAGGTATTGTGACCGCGAACAGAACGGTTTGATATCTACGGGGTAGTCCATGGCCACGTAGAAGGTGTGAGTGAGATCAACCAGTAGGCAGTGATCCCAATCCAGGGCCCGGCAAAGGACCTGAGCGACAATGAACGTAAACCCGGGGCCACTGCAGATTTGTAGGAGGGGCCATCGGAGGTGCCATAGAAAGGAAAGTTATCAGGAAAGTTGTCAATGTCCTCCTTGGAGATGCAGATGTTGCTGAGACTCGGGAAGGGGGCGAGGAGGTCAACGACTGTTCAACGTCACGTTCAACGACAACGACTTCAATGTCCATCCAGTATGTATATGTATCACTTATACTTATCTCGCGAATCTTGCACCGCGTCATAGCATCCAGCATCCGAATCGGTTTTGTTG
Organism: Lentinus polychrous; assembly: GCA_000787475.1. Taxonomy (NCBI): domain Eukaryota; kingdom Fungi; phylum Basidiomycota; class Agaricomycetes; order Polyporales; family Polyporaceae; genus Lentinus; species Lentinus polychrous. The sequence continues at coordinate 7,149 of JSYW01002196.1, forward strand.
TCCACTAGTCCACTAGTCCTCACCGTCGAGGAATTCCCGAGTCCGGTGGACTCGTAGATACTTACTGTGCTTTGGCACAGCCCAGTAGGTTCTGCGTCAATAAGCATTTGACATGCACTTGTTCACTGATTACCGGCTCCTCGGACTTAACAGCAAGCTATACAGGACGGTGACTATGATTGTCCAAGATACAATCCCGTTCTGAATGCCTCCATTGTGCCGACGAACACACCTATCCCGATGTCGTCTCCGTGCAAGTTAACATATGGGGATATTGACAATGACAACACCGACGGGATCATGCACACTGACGTCGAGGTCTTTCCGAGCTCATACGGTCACTGGAAGAATGGTATATATACCGGAAGAGGACCAACGTTGCCAGTCAATCCTGGCTCATCCAACTCTACTTCACTTTCACAATGTCGCTTCTCCACTTCCCCCCGCCGCCCAAGACCAAACTCGGTCGTCATCGTCAGCTCGCTCCGACCGCTGGCATTCACGTTTCCCCCATCCAACTCGGTGCGATGAGCATTGGAGACAAGTGGGCGACATTGGGAATGGGTGCGATGGACAAGGAGAGTAGCTTCAAGCTTCTTGATGCGTACTATGAAGCTGGCGGGAATTTCATCGACACCTCCAACGGCTAGTGAGGAGACCTTTGAATATGATGGTGTACCTAGCCAAGGCTGACATTTCATTTTACAGCCAGCACGAAAGCTCTGAAGAGTTCATTGGTGAGTGGATGGAGAATCGCGGAATACGCGACCAAATGGTGATCGCTACCAAGGTAAGACGCGCTCTCCATCTTCCCTCGCCGCTTGAAACTCATCCACTTTGTATAGTACACCTCCGACTGGAAGATGGGGGATGGCTCGATCCCGCAAAAGACGCATTATGCGGGAAACAACATCAAATCCCTTCACCTCTCCGTGGAGGCTTCTCTCAAGAAGCTTCGCACAAGTTATATAGACATCTTGTATGTCCACTGGTGGGACTACGTGACCACCATCGAGGAAGTCATGAACGGCCTTCACACTCTTGTGATGCAGGGTAAAGTATTGTACCTCGTAAGTTGTCGCACTAGATATGAAAGGCGTGAAACACCAGGCTGACGTCCCATGTCGTGATAGGGCATCTCTGACACTCCTGCATACATTGTCTCCAAGGCCAATAGCTACGCCCGATTGATGGGCAAGACGCCATTTGTGATCTACCAAGGTGCCTGGAGCATTCTCAACCGCGACCTCGAGCGGGAAATCGTACGCATGGCAAGAGACGAAGGTAACGCTGCACGCCAGTCTTCATTGTCGTTCACTCATTGAGATCATGCATGCAGGCATGGCGATCGCCCCGTACGATGTGCTCGCCTCAGGGAAGATTCGCACTGACGAGGAGGAACAGAAGAGACGAGAGACTGGCGAGAAAGGTGTGTCTTCGTTGGATACGAACTGCGCGCAGACGGTGAGCAGGGGCTGATAGATGTGCTCGACAGGTCGCGCGCTGTTCGGTAGCGAATGGCAACGAAACGAGAATCAGCGCAAGGTTTGCAAAGCACTCGAAAAAGTCGCAGCCGAAGTCGGCGCAAAGACTATCCAGGCTGGTGCGTGTGCTGTTCTCCTTGAGCGTAACCGCGAATGCTTGATACGTTCGTAGTCGCCATCGCGTACGTGATGCAGAAGGTCCCCTATGTGTTCCCTATCATTGGAGGCCGCAAAATTGAACACCTCTACGCAAACATCGAAGCACTCGAGATTGCTCTTTCTCCCGAACACATCAAGTATCTCGAGAGCATCCTGCCATTCGATTTAGGTTTCCCATACAACCGTTTCGTGAGTACAACCCTACGGCGTCGAGTATGATTCTTTGTCTAACGAATATGACATCGCAGGGCGACGGTTCTGACTACCACATATTGTTCAAAACGGCAGGTCACTTTGACAAGTGGCCCAAGGCTGAGCCTATCCGGCCAACTCGTGGCCAGTAATGCAAGTTGCCGACATCGAGACGAGGAGATGTGGGTTGTTACGGCGCTGAACTCTTCTGTTGCCCTGGCCATGGACTACGAATGTTGATGTAAAATGCCCGCCGTCACTATTATCATGCAGAAGTATAGCCTGAGACTCGGTGCATGACAATGAAATGTCGATCAGTTGCTCCTCTGTGCGTCATCTTTAGATATGAAGCACGCGAAAACAGGCTGCGACGACAGTGTTATACTGTAAGCTATAGCCTAGCATCCTCCACAGTTTTCTGTTTCATCTCTCACCGCATACCGAACACCCTCCTCAGCCCAACGAGAACCCTGCCGAAACCAACCGTAACACCAATCAAGAGCGCGAGATCGACAACGAGCAAGGAAGCGGCGGCCAACATGAACCTAGGCGCGAATACCTTCCATACCATTAGATGTCTCCTCAACCAAGCCGAACTGGATGCGCTGCCTAGTAACAATGTGGAAAAGTAGATTGAGAATCCGAGCGAGGCTCTCAGTACGTGTCTCGATGTTGAGGTCGAGGTCGACGACGACTTTGTGGGACGTTGTTGAAGGAAAAGAGGAGGCGTGTTCCATAGAGCTATAAGAGGAACTGCGAGTGCGATGATGAATATGGGACCGAATGTGTTGAGGATGACGAGTAGAGGGGAGAGCGGGTATGTGAGTGAGGATGTGAGTAGGAACGCGGATTTCCATTGGATGGAGGGGATAGTTGATTGGTGGCCTGTGCCGAAGAAGAGTTGGAGCGAGAGTAGGGCGAGCGGTGTGATCTCGCTGAACCGGATGATTGGTGTCGTGCTCTCGTCTTGGGGTTCTCGTGCGGTTGTTTTATTGGATGGGGAAGACGAGGGAGTTTGTTGAATGGATGAGAGTGCGCGGATGTCTCTTGTGCTGTCTACGATTTCAAGCCAGGAGAGTAAGGCGGTTGTACCCAGCGCGAGGATGATTTGAGCTGTTAGCTGCGAACTCAGGTAAACCAATCCATAGGCGATGAACCAGAAGACGAGGTAAGGGGAGCCAAAGGCGTTGGCGTATCCCAATACGGTGACTTGCTTCTTTACATTCGTATCTGCACCCGGCGCAGCTTGAGTAGTGTTCTCCGTGTTGATGTCAATCTTGAGTGAGACGGGGACAAGCCACCAGAGCGTTGCTGCAACGAGAGCTAGTCCAAGGACGGTCCAAGCGAAGAACGTTCTCATCATCCTCAACGTTCCCGCCCACTCGTTCCCAGCCATCTCGGAAGATTCAAGCCACTCTAGAATCCACACGGCCGAACTCAGTGCGAGCGCACCGGGGAAGACGGAAGGCAATAACAATGCTGCTATGCCGTTGTCGCTCTTGGACCTCGCCAGGAAGAATTTTTTCACGAGGAGGGGTAACGCGATGGACGTAGGTAGAATGACGAGAAGGACGAGCGGAGGTGGGGAGGTTATGGCTGATGAGGCGTAGAATGTTACATGGCAGTATGGATGTTGCTCTTCGCGACAGACCGTGCTGATCGCTATTAATCTCACACACAGCGCGAAGAGGAGGGAGAAGGATAAGGTGCGTATGCGCAGATGTGAGTGGGGTTGAGATGGAGGGGTAGAGAAGGAGCGGAGGGATGTGAGGACGGGCGGGAGGAGAGTTGTAAGCAGTAGGAAAGGAAGAACCTTGTCTTCCCAGAAGGTGTACGAGTTGGACGTGAAGGATAGTGTGTGAAGGATCAGTGGAACAGGGAGAGACCACAATTCAAAGTGAACGATGTTAGACCATGAGCGCCAGAGGATCACGATAGAAGATCCCAGGATGGCACCGAATATCCCGGTGTTGACGATGGACAGCCCTAGGTCTCTTTGCGAGATTAGTTCGAGCACGATGGGGAGGACAATCCCGATTGCGCCGCCGATGACGAACCAGCGGAGGGAATCGACGCTCAAGAGGACCAGATACTCTTTGTCTTCATCATCATCCGCTCCGTTCTCTCCATTCTCCTGCCCCTTTTCTGATAAAGACAACGAAGAGACTCGTCGAGACGTCTGTTGCACCCCAAGTCGCAGGTAAACCACCCAACTGGCACAAGTGCTCGTCAGGAGCGCGACGAGCCCCAAGGCCATCAAACCGATATCAAACTGAGCCCACATCGCGCGACATACTTCCAGCGCGTACCTCGTAAAGGCGAATTTCTCTCTGATGCCATGTGTGGCTCGATCCCAAACGCGAACGATGCCGTCCCAGTCTGCGTCCAACTCGTCCCCCGCCGAGCTTGCGCGATACGTGTCGAGGTAGGTTTTGATCTGCCTAAAGTTGATGTCTAATGCGTCTTTGTACCCATAGCCACCGGAAGCTCGTTTTCCTCCCATTCGAGACGGGAAGAAGTCTGGGATGACGGTACCGAGGTTGTTGAATGGGATTGGCAGGCCGAGGAGGAGAGATAGGGTGGGTACGAGGTCGATCTGCTGGATGAATCTATGAGCGGTTCGAGCACCGGGGAAAGCTTTGTGCGTCAAAAGTTCCTGTTGCTCATTGGTACGCATACTCTCGACGAGTGTCTTTTGCTTTGAATAGACCCAAACACCTGCTGCGGTTTCCAATTCACCGTCGCCGCCATGATCACCCCTTGGGTCCATGCCATGGTCGCCTATGAGTACCAAGAGGGTGTCATCGTCCAGCAAGTCAACGACGCGTCCGAGGACGTCGTTCATCTGAGCAAGTTTCTGGGTCATCGTGGGGTTGCTGGGGCCCATGCGATGACCGACGTGGTCTACGCCTAGAAAGTGACCCAAGATAAAGTCCCAATGAGGCGACGGCTGAGAGAGGAGGGGAAAGAGATGCTGTGTGACGCCGTTGTCGACGGTGTGCAGATCTTCGACGTTGAACGAGTCAAAGGGGTGGGTCATGTTGGGGTCGAAGGAGGAGGGAAAGAGGGACATCCAGGTGTCGTCGCCCATGAAAGCGATCTAGAGCCCTGTAGAGTTGTCAACTGACTGCTACATGACAAACAAGAAGGTATACTTGCGGATCTGTTAGCGTTTCGGAGTTGGCGGATGATAGAGTCCTCCAGTATACTCTGGCCGCCAAAGTTGGAGCCGATGTCGACAAAGGTGGGGAGGGAGCCGGTCGTAATGGCCTTGATCCTCTGGAGGGTGGTCGTAGGCGGGTCAGCAAACGCGTAGAAGATCGCGGACCGGTCTGGATGTTTGGCTGTGAGCTGTGCGGGGACGGTCAAGAGATTATGGTAGTATGGAGAAACGGGCAGTGGGGGATCGGGGGAAATAAAGTCAAAGCGGAGGGCGTCAATGATGAGGAGGACAGCCCGGGAGAAGCGGGGAGGAAGAGTGTGGGAGGGGGACGAAGGAGAGATGTCTGGAAGGGCGAGGCGGGTGAGGAGGAAGCCGCGGGTGAAGAGGTAGATGCTCCCCAGGTGGGCGAGCAGGACCCAGATGAGAACGGGGACGGTGCTCAACAACATGAGATGCTAAGCTGAACGCGAGTGAGCAAAGAAAGGGCCGGAGCTCACTCACGCGGGAAGGGAGTGGACGGTGGAATTTGAGAATGTCGACGGGGAATTTGACTATGTCGCGTTCGCGTTCGACGCGGTATGGCGTGATCAACAGAATCACGCGT
>JSYW01002213.1:0-14639 GCA_000787475.1 Lentinus polychrous
TCCCTCTACGGCTGGCGATACTCAACCTTCCTCGGCTTCTACCGCGATAACCCCCGCGTCAAGCGAAGCACCCTCCGGAAGCAGGACACCAGTGTCGCCTGACGTTGACAGCGCGTCGAGAGCGAGCCATGATGGTCTGAACGTCCCCTCAAACGATACTGCGCGACGATCTACAGATCGTCTGTCTCCCTCTGATATCTCAACTCGAGAGGGAAAGCGGAGGTCGAGCGGATCCAATTTCAGTATCTCTGCGGGTCTTCAGGCTGCTGCTTCTACTGCAGCCGCTGTTGGATCTCCTACGGAAGAGGCCGGGTTACCAAGTACGTCCACAGCGGGAGAAGGGCCGCCACCAAGTTCTGGCAATGATGGCAAGGAGATTGTCTCCCCCGCTCGTTCACTAACATCAGCACCGGCAGATTCTACAGCCCCATTGACAAACGCGGACGGCGCTGGAGAAGGATCCCCAACGACGGTGGATTCCCAGCCATCTGCTTCTGATACCGCTACCTCTGTCAACCCTCCACCGTTGGCGCACCAACCAGTTTCCTTTGCTTCCGCTGACAGTGAAGTCACGTCTGCCTCATACGACGTTCTTCCCAGTTCAGCGACCTCTGTGGCATCTTCGATGTCGCAGAAGCCCTTGTTACAGACCGAAGCCATTGAGCATTCGGACAACACCGCCAATGGCGATTCGACTACGACTGCTTAATGGTAGGTGACGAATTCGGCATTGACAAAGTGAAGAATTTGAAGCTGATTGCCTTTGTTAGGTAGGTCGGAATCATGTTGTACCCTATATGGTTGTTCAACCTTTGTACCAGATATACATCTTCGCGCTCGTTATCATCACTCCATCATTCACGTCGTTCATTGTCGCTAGACACTAACTCATGAGTTCCGTTACTAGCTATAGTTTCCCCCTCTCCTTCCCCGCAACTATTTCCCGAGTACGCTTTGACATGACGATATTCCACTATCACTCAACTACCCCATTTTGCCTCATGACCACCGCCTGCCCTCAGTTGTCTGCTGCTGTCTCTCAAGTCCCCCTCCTCCCATACGAATGCGTCGCGTCTTGTAGCCTAGAGTCTTTTCCCACCTCTCTTCCCCTTCCCCAGTCAGTTCTCGTTTTTACGCTGTCCTGACTTTCTCAGTCGTGGTCTTGTCACATATTCTCTTTCCCATTATTCTGTGATTAATATTGCCAGCTCTCTGTCCTCCAAGCTCCGCCGCTGACCAGCATATGTTGTCCGCGCCGTGGATGCAATTGAGCTTAACATCGATTTGTGAGGGAATAGGAGCAATTGTGCGATATTGTGAGTAAAATACATGGGAGGGTACATTAGGTTGTGATAGGGTACAATTCGAGGTATCGTAGGTGGTTGAATCACCTTGACTCAGGAAAGTGGAAAGTGCGTTCACGCGTACGGCTGGTGTCAAGACCGTTTCTGCGGGTCGGCCCATACAGGCTTTGAGGCGTCCGGATCTGAGAGCTACGGGGTATACACAATCTTCAACACTGGAGACGAGCGACGGAACAGAGAGAAGTTCTACCTGTACGGCTGCTTGTGCTTGCGTTGCTTGTTCACGAGCTAATCTGGCTGCACGAGCTGCGTCTACCTTCTTTCGTAGGTCGGGCGACATCGCCTACGTGATGGAGAGCGGAAGAGGGGTGTCAGATTGTAAGTCATTCCGAATGTGAATGCGACAGTGCAGAGTGTACTCACAGCGTATGTTTCCTCAGGGGTAGGCGTCGTAGCTGTAACATGACGGTGTTGGTCAGAAACAGGAGGAAGGCCCTCAGAGATATCCTGACGTACTTTTCATGATGAAGTACCCCAGACCAATAACTATGTTCAAGGTGATTGGAGACGTGGGTTATTGGATGAACAATGGATGATTGAACTGAACATTTCGACACTCACGTCCGGTGGTGGCAAGAGAGAAACGGAACCAGGGAAAGCCTCCCGACATTTCTGTCATATCAGGTCAATATATATAGGTGAATCATCCGAGAGGATATATATGGCTCATACTTTGCAGCAGTAGGCTTGAGGATGGATTGAGAAGCTCGAGCTCAAGTTCGTGGATTGGTGATGACGCGCTGTTTTGCGCAGATGCCGATTCACGAAGACGCGTCCCTGAATACGATCACGAGCGGCTTATGTAAGACGCGCCCGACACGCTTCGCACCATGGGAGCCTGGAACCCCGTTGTAGACCGCCGTTGTAATTTGGAGGCTTGCCTGCTCTTTCGCCGTGTTCTGCACCCCCAACAGCTTAGAATCCGTTTCTGTTCTAATTTACAGGGCTCTTTGGCTCCTGTTGTCTGTCCTTCACTTGTCAAAACAGAAAACCGCACGTCCCTCAAGGATCTTCGCTGCCACATTCACTCGGCCGTCATCGCCAGCCAGCATGTTCTTCTCGCAGTCGCTCTCTTTCCTCGCTACCCTCGTTTTCTCCTTGTCGCTCGTTAACTTCTCTCAGGCCAATACACACGGCTTGAGGCGTCGTCATCCAGTGAACGCCTTGTCTCTTGAGCGTAGAGCTCAGTTTGACAATGCTCGCTTCACGAACTATGCAACCGGTCTTGGTGCCTGTGGAAAGACCAACCATGATGGTGATTTTGTAAGTCGTTATACCGTGTATCGTGACATGCTTGATATTGACCGTTTGGATCCAGATCGTTGCGCTGAATGCCCCTGTAAGCCGGCGAACCCATATGGTTTTCTACTGTGCCAAGCTCATGATGTGATTTCTCAGCAATACAGCGGTGGCAGCCACTGCTTTGAGACGATTACCATCTCCTACAATGGGAAGTCCACACAAGCACAAATCGTCGACGAGGTATTATTCTGATACATTGCGCTGTCTTCCTCACTGACAATTCGCACCATCAAGTGCATGGGATGTCCTCCGGGCGCTCTTGACTTATCCCCTGGACTTTTCAGCTTCCTGGCCGACGGAAACATGGGCTTGGGAGAGATATACGGTTCTTGGAGCTTCGGTGCAGGAGATCCACCCAAGCCCAGCACGACTTCGACTCCTCCCCCTCCTCCCACTTCCACGCCGAAGCCATCAAAGACGTCGACTACCCCTCCTCCCCCATCGAGCACCTCCAAGCCCACCACCACATCGACCTCTACTACGTCTTCTGCTCGCCCAACTAGCACACAGCCTACTTCTACCAGCTCCAGCGCCACGCCAACGCCGACGCAACCTGCCTTTGACCAAGGCGGATTGAATGGCATCTATCAGGCTTTCCTTGGCATTGCCGCACTCGCGGCTGTGGGTGGACAGGCCCAGTGAACATCCCGCAAAACACGGATAGCAACAATGCTTTTACTTCTGCTTCATCTTCTACTACCTATACCATACGCAGCCCTTCTTCATACCCTTCCTTGCACAGTGCACATTCTTTCCTTGGAAGTTGGACATACACACGTTCCTAATACAGCACATTCTTCATGCATCGGTTAACATTCAACGTATGGCCAACCACGGTTGAACCGCGGCATCCTGCGAGCATCCGTCTGACACACTCGCAGAGCGGCCAATGGTGCCCGCCGCCTTCTTCCTCGCATTGCTTGACAGAACTATTATTCTTATTCGGTCGTACATTGTGCAATCTTTTATGCATGATTGAATAGACTATACTACACGTCTGTGCTCGTTGCACACTACGACGAGCAAATTCAACAGATATATGAAGATGAAGTGAGCTGTCGGCTCGGCTCATGCTTCAAAATGCCCAGAGGATGCAGACGACGATGATTGGCGTGAGAGGCGCCCAGCCTCTGTAACCAGGATACAGGGACAAACAAAGCGTCTGTCTGTCGCCCTCGTACTTTTGAACACCCCGCGCTCCTTGTTTCTGCCCACATACGTTTTCTTCTGCGTACCTTCCTGGCTCTCCAGCCAGCGCCGCTCGCTCACCCCCACGCTCTTTACACATACGTGTATCGTTCTCCTCTTTAGTACTTCCCTTCGTCTACCCCAGGTCGAAGCAAGAAAATGCGTCTGTCTACCTTGTTCGGTACTTCTCTCCTCTCCCTGGCTTTGCCTTTCTTTGCCGTGGCACAACCTCACGGGCACTCGCATGCCCGCCGCCACAATGAGCTCGCCCACCGTGCCCGCGGCGACGTCCACGTCTACGACAAGCGTTTCAGCGGCATCCGTATGACTTACTATGATGTCGGCCTGTAAGTATACCCCTGGTGTGATTGCGGTCTACTGCTTAATGGTGCAAATATACAGCGGTGCTTGTGGAAAGACAAACGTCGCGTCCGACTTCGTAAGTGCTCTTTTGTGGTCTTTGTTATTATACCTGTAATGCTGACGCCGTTTTTTCTCTCTTGTAGATCGTCGCCCTGAGTCATCTAGTACGCCCAGCTGCACTCCCTCTGTGATTTTCTCACCGACCGTCACTTTTCAGAACTTTGGAGAAGGTTACCCCGGCCCTAACTGCTTCAAGAGTATTACCATCTCATACAAGGGCAAGACTCATGAGGCAACCATCATGGATGAGGTATGTCATGCACCCTCACGCTCACGATCCAATTGGTGGACTCTAACTCCGTGAACAGTGTATGGGCTGTCCTGAGTGGGGTCTCGACTTCTCTCGTGGTCTGTTTAACTTCTTCGCGAGCGAGTCCGAGGGTGTCATCTACGGTGACTGGTGGTTCAATGACGGCTCAGGCGGCGCTCCTGCGCCCAGCTCGAAGCCTCCTCCGCCTCCTCCTTCCCCTACTCACACTCCTTCTTCGACTCCCCCTCCTCCCCCTCCCCCGCCTACCTCTACCTCCACTTGGTCGCCATCTCCCACTCCCTCCAGCACCTCGAGCCCTCCCCCGTCCAGCTCTAGCGCTCCTCCCAGCAGCTCTACTCACTCGAGCACCCATTCTTCGGCCCCTCCTTCTAGCTCCGCTACGCCTTCCTCCACGTCCTCCGCCGCTCCTACCCCGACTGGCCCTGACACCCTCAACAAATTGAATCAGGCTGTCATCGGGTTGGCAGCTGTCGCCGTCGCGGGTGGTAACAGCGCAAACAATTAGAGCGATTGACCAAGTATAAAGCATTGCTCGCAGGGCGGAGCATTATTGGGTTTTCTGAGTCAACATAGCTATCCCTGCCCTCAATGCGCAATCTAGCTATGAAAGTATACCCGTGTTGTGATTTTCCTCTTCCGATTACTCTTCTTTCTTTCATATCCAGTATTCATTCACCTAGTGTTGGATCGATGTGGTTACCTCTACTTCCTTCCCCTTCATGATGTTATACTCCACTAGTAGCGCCTTTGGCAGGGACATAAGTTGTTCTATACTGTTTGGGCTTCGGCACAGTAGTGTCCAGTAGGCGTTGGTAATTTGTTTCACTGAAGGGAATGTGACGCATTACGTGTTTTTATCGGTGCAAACCCTTTGAGCAGAGTTTGAACTGGCCATGGCCCATTGGACAGGCTGAAGAAATTGAACCGCTACACTTGCCATAGCGGGAATCGGTGGTGTTCAGTAGGGCTGTCCTCAACCTCTTGCTGGTCCGAGGAGGTATATCGTATTCTGCGCGTCGCCCACGTCTGTCGTCGATGGCGCGACATCGCGCTCAATGACAGGCCATTGTGGACCACGATTGATATCACCCGAGTCCAACTAGCGGAGTATTTCCTATCCCTCAGCAGAGACGCAACCATACGCTGCATCATGCCCATATATTATCGCACAATCTCCCTCAGGCTCCCCAGCAATCTCATCCACAGGCTGTCCAAGTGTGTCACCGAGATGGATTTCAGGCTGGGGCCTGATCCACTTTGCCGGAGAACTCCTGGCTAGAGCAAAGTTTCCCCAACTGCACTCACTGAACATTGTGAGCTCGCTGCGGCACAGAAGCATTATACCCGTGGTACCATCCCAGCTTTCGAGTATAACAACACTAAGACTCACCAGGATTGGTGTTGACGCTTGGGACAGCCCGATCTTCTCAGGATTGCAGGTGCTGGATGTTGTATTCGCCCCATGTAGTGCGGCGGCGACGGGTGGGCTCGAATCCTTCCTTGATGCTTTGGAGCGTTGCCCCAACTTGAAAGTGATAAAGCTCCAATATGCATGTCCCCGACACAATGAGATGGATTCTCTAAACCAGCCAGACAGGATGGTGACACTGAGTCAGTGTCAGTGGTTCGAGATGCGAAATGCCATCGCCATGGACATGGCCAACGTAATGGCCCACATCTCCCTTCCACCCTCAGCTACCCTTAGCGGCCCGATGACCACGATGTACATAGGTGCAAATGTCTGGGCGGCTAGCTGTATCTTGCGAATTTTATATGTTCTTATATAGAGTATACACCAGGTTACATACACGAAAATGCGTGCTAAATGCGTAGATATCCGCATCACTTTGGGCGCTTAGCGCTTCTACCCTCGCTCCTGCCTGCTTCTTTGAACCCTGAGTCTGACAACCACTCGCCGAGTGGTCTGTAGCGTTCCATTGCATTTTGAATGGCTGACCTTATATTTCCTAGCTTTCTACGCTACTTTATAAGTCCTCTGAGCTTGCCTTCTCTCTTAAGCTCAATTCTCCCTTTCCTATTCAAATTCCGGGCTGATTTCTCACTCAAAAAACTGCATCCTTGGCTGACACACTAGGCTACATGTACTCTACATATGTGTAAGGGAATTGTGAGCATGGGGCCTCTCAATGGCCCGCCGCGCCAGGTGCGCTCCCCGACGATGAAGCTCGCGACGCGGCCGTTCGCGTGATCGCGGCGTTGCCTAATCGGGCTCCGATCAGTATATCAGACGCGCTCGAGAGCATGCGCCTATACCAAATGCGGATGCTCGGCGGGCCATTCTCGCGGGCGGCGGTACGCCGCGCCAAAGTGACCAGCAGGTTACCAGACGCGATCGACGCCAATCGATCCCGTATACTCTGCACTCCCTCTGGCGGGGAGTACACGCACCATCCCTTACGAGGTAAGTCACGTGAGGTTACTGGTAGCCTCCGTGGTGGCCACCACGGTTGTGGGACATGTACATCTGAATCCCAGACTTGAGCAAAAAACCCGATGTGGATACAAAGGACTTGAACCACGTGTAATTCCTCTTTTTCGTAGACGCGCTTAGTCTTTACTATTAAATTGTATCAAGCTGTGGGGAAGAAAAGTTGTGCTGTCAGGGATACTACTTATGTAGAAATGATGCCATTCATCTCATGACTGTTCTGAGGCCTCCGGTCAGAGAACGTTGTTTAGCTTGAATATCCAACTATATTGCTGACGATGACATTGTCGCGCCTCGCTCTCATGGTGCAGTATGCTCCAGAGACAACGGGCCAGGTAATATAATGGTCATGATGACAAGGACAAGGATTCGCAGCAGACATGAAAAAAGTATAGCATTCCGCAACTCGTTATCAGTAGACGAGAGAAGTTCGCTGAGAATCATGATAGGCCTGCAATGCAGTAATTCAGACGGCCTGATGATTTGAACCAGCGACAGGCTTGTTACTACAAACCATTGAAGGAATCAGTGCCAAACCTATCATTTCATCGAAGCGACTACTCACGACATGTGCGTGGCTGATTCAATTTCTGCGCCTGTGAAGAAGATCATCTTATACACGAGTGTGCCAACTATGACAAGGTAAGGTTGGTGGTAGACAGCGAGGTGATTACGAGGGCCACTGACCGATGCCACCGAGTATGGGTGCAATGATAGGACACCACAGCCAGTATTGACTAGAGGAAGTTTGTCCAGGATGACATCACATGAGTATCGGTGATACGTACTTCCTAAACGTGAAGACTTCTTTGCCATAACCGACCATCGCTGTGAGAAGTCGAGGACCAAAATCCCGCGCGGGATTAATGGCAAAGCCTATGCACCTTTCAGTCAGCCTATGTACGTGGATGTCACGAAGGGTTAATCAGATCCATACTCGTCTGCATTCCGAGCGCGACAGTGATTCCCAATAGGGTGATGAATAGGGCTAGAGGAACCAGGCCAGGGGGAGGATCACGGCGGCCCTTCGGGGTCTGGCGTTTTTCCGTCGCGATGCATACGACAAGCACTAAGAAGAACGTGCCGAGAAACTGTCGATTGGTTCATTCATCCTCCTCGTTCCAACGTCAAAAACCGTGTCAGACATACCTCCTCAAAGAAGCATGAGACATTGGTCATGTATGGTAACTAGTATAAGGCCAAGTAATTCAAGATGAGCGGCAGACCCCAGCCTGAGCCACAAGAAAGACACTAGTACTCACCGCATAAGTTCCGAATAGACCAGCGGTACCGGGCACCGTTCTGATGTTCCGACCACCTTCGAATATGTCGATAGCATGGATGTAAGTCGCGTAGACAATTCCAGCACCGCACAGCCCACCAAGAACCTGGGCAACAACGTACACGAGAACCTTCCACCAGGGAAACCTGAAGTCAGGGTCCCGTGATTCTCCTATCTTGAATAGTGCGAGAGCAATCGTCACCGCAGGGTTGATGTGTCCACCAGATATACCGCCTGATACCCAAACGCCAAGAGCGATACCTGAGAGAGGAGACGAGCGGTCAGCACGGATACGGAGCTGTCAACGGCGGCGAGTATGTACCAACGGCCCAACCGAAGGCAATCGACACCCAATCCTGCAGCCGCGTATGAGATCTGAGGAGACACGCATGATGACCATTGGTGTTCACTTACACCCCTAGGACTTGAGGCTACATTGGGGTCTTGGGACAAAACCGCTTGACAGTTGACTCCGTTGCCAAAGATAACCAGGATCATGACACCGAAGAACTCTGCAGCAGCTTCTTTAACCCATTTTCTGTCGCCCGAGCAATGAGACGTCAATGAGTACATGAAACTCGTCTAAGACTCACGGGATTCTGGAAAAACGCTCTGTGGGGGAAGGAAGTCGCGACATGATATGAGCAGAGCACGCAAGAGTACAGCTAGCTTGGGTGAGAATGGTGGGGGGTTGGTGAAGAGGGGGGAAGGCATGGTAGGCGAGATATATGCAAGCGTTAGTTTGCAACTGCCTCAGAATGGGAGTCCTCCATTGAGGGGAGGATACTGTGGCATGTAATGGTACCTCCACTTCATGGAAGTCAGCTGCAGTTCAGAGGCTTCTCCTTCCATTCCTCGAAGCCTGTACTGACACTCAGTCCTCTGGGTAACTTACGCATAGTACGCAACAGGCATGCGTTTGACTATACTAGCCAGTCCAAACTTGATTTTACACGTTGCAAGTTTACACCGCACCCACCTGCCACTCAATCTTGGAAAGAGGATGGGAGCTTACTAGTACGTATTTGTACCACAGACCCGAGCACTGTAGCAACTCCCCGAGTAGCGCGTAGCACTGAGGATGGCTCTGACAAAAGCTGTCAGTGACAAAACCTTCTTTGCGAATAGTACAGAAACATACTTACCTGTACAGACTCGGTGCCGGCGCAAAGTGGGAACTCTATTGGGCGTTCCGCGGGGCACCACCTGTGGCCCATATTCATTGTTACTCATTTCCCTGATTTACACGCGTCGACTGTGCATGTCTTATGGGCAGTACAGCGCTTGGCCAATGGCACAACATGAAATCTCTAGGTGCAGTTGGCGCGCTAGTACTAAGTTCAAGTTGAGGGCTACGTGACTGGTTGAGGTAAGGAAGCAGAGGAAGGAAGCAGAAGAGGGAATCAGGTCAAACCGCAAGTTTGCCAGCAGCACGCGTGGCTGGCTCACTGATGCCACCCAATGCACATCCAGGAAGAGTCGTACGCCTTAGCTACATTCGGGTTCAGTATGTCCAAACCCGCAGCAGGGAAACAGCAAACGAAGGTAGTAGCACTATCCCAAAACCGACGTTCACTGGGATAGTAGAACATCTACTGTCATCGAAACTCTTGCATTGTATCTGAAAATTGGGAGTCTGATCGACAGGCAAACTTCAATGGCAACAGCGCAACGGTGATTGAGCCGCCGCCACAGTCGCGATGTACCTGATCGACCCAACCGTAACGGTACCGTTACAGTGGTCACCTACCTATCTGAAGTTTGTGGCAGCCCCAAAGCTGAAGGGTGCCTGAAAGGTGCATCAGCCGGAATACGGTATTGGCCAAGTGTGATGGAACCCACTACGCCGAGAAGCGATTTCTCTAGTCCAGAGGTTATCTGAGGGCCCCACGCTCAAACTTCAGCGAGCAATTGAAGTTGACAAACATAGAAGCGAGGACGGAAGGTAGTATGGAACAGGAGTCGAGTATGATTATGTTACACAGACAGAGAACAAGGACGAATGAAGAGAGACAGATGAGAGGACGATGTATCGGATCAGCGTTATGACTGTTATGGTTGATTGTGAGTCTGCAGTAGTATCGGTGCAGCGAGCGAAGATCTGGGTGGGCAGGGGAAGGGGTGTTGGAAACGAGAGAGGGAATAGCAGAATTAGACGGAAGGAAGGAGAAGAGCAAGGGGTCATGGCGGGCGCAGAGCCGTGGACACATGGACAGGGGAGAAGATCATACAAGTACATTTACATATCACACTTGATGGAGATTGTATGAGGCAGCAAAAGAGAAATGAGAAGAGAAAGAAAGAAAGAAAGAAAGCAGAAACAGAGGGTAAGAGAGAGAGAGAGAGTTAAAACGAAGAAAAGGGAGTGGAGGTGTAGAATCATTTGCCATCTGGCTGTAGAGACAAGAGGAAAAAACGTGACGGGAGAACCGATGAGGCATGGCAACGTGAAACGACAGAGAACGCAGGTTGTTCAACCTGCTTGCGGTATTCGACTGTACGTCGGGTAGCCCAGTCTTACCGATAGCAAGAAACCAAGAATACGCCCAAACCGGATTGCTTCACCCATTCAACAGGCACTCTCCTGCTCGCTTTGCGGCTGCCGCGAATGTCCTTCACTAAAGCCTTCCGATCAGGGTGCATGACGCTTCGCAAAGCATCCAACCCTTTGTGACGGACAGCGAGGTAATCTCGGATATTCAAGAACACCTGAGATTTGAGGACGGCCCTCGCAGCCCTGAGAGACCTCGGGAGGTTCTCCGCGGCCTCGGGGGAGAACGACGCTCCGGGACACAACCCCAGCTCAACGATGAGAGCCTGGAGGAGCGTCAAGTTCCCATTCACCTTCGCTTCCGGGTCAGACAAAACACTACATTAGTCAAAATTACGGAGTATATATTAGAAAGGCATTGTTGGGGTGAGTTCAGGAAAGACTGACGCGGAGATGTATTTCACAGCTTCTTCATAGCCGGCAGCAACTGCACGATGGTCGCCAGCCTCGGATATATCGTCGACAATAGGACGCTCGCCGAGACCGGCGGGGTCTGCATAAGCCGCAACGGAGGACTCAACGGGTGACTCGGTGTTCGTTGCAGCTGCAGTTGCGGGTTGCTTCTTCTTGTGCTTCTTCGCCTTCTTGGGCGAACCTGGCTCGGACGAAGCGGATTGTGAAGAAGGGGTGCCTTGTGCATTGAGACTGGTAGCCGATTTCTTCTTCCTGTTACGCCTCTTGGGGGAGGGAGGCGGAGAGGGCGCAGATGCATCAGTAGCCGCTTTCGCATTGGGCTTGCGCCCAGTTCGCTTCGGCTTGGCAACATTGCGAACCTCAAGCTGGGCCATCGTCTGAGTCAAAGCGTCGACGTCCCCCGAAGCAGCAACACTCCCTCCCGCAGTTAAAGATTGGAATCGTTCAGGGGACCTAGCACGGCTGAGGACGATAAAATCGTCGTCCGAGTAGACGTTGGGTGATTGAGCTCTCTGCGAGACGGCCGCTGAGGAAATGTCGGAGAAGGAGAGGACGATTTCGTCGTCCTCTGAAGACGAGGCTGTATCTGAAAGACTGACATCGCTAACGGAGGAATCAGAGGAATCACTCCCGGCGCGGGAGTGAGGATTGGAGGATAGGTAGTCAAAGGACGAGACGGAGGAGACGAGTCGAGAGCTCGATGATGGCATGGTGTGCTGCCGTGCTGGGGATAGTTTCGATCTGCAGGAAAGCGAGAGAGGGCTAAAGAGACAAAGAGCTCATATCAGATCCCGCCATGCGACAGAAAGATGGGGGAACTGGTTTGCTATGCCAAAGCGTAGCATAGCGACGAGATCCCCGCAGAAAAAGACCTACTGTGATTATTGGGATAGCAAACTAAAGACGGGGGACGGTTGGAGAACTGGGAATTATGGAGAGAGGACTACTCTGAGTGAGGCACGGATTTATACGCAGACGAGGGACCATCCAGCAGGTGAGCTCGATGATGGTCGGGCAGAGGCATGAGGTTCCCATACGCCCGCATCCGTTCCTCCCTTTAGTACCCCTTTCCTTTTTGGGACGCGCTCGTCATTGACGGCTGTCCCGCTAACGCCGTTCTCTCACCCTCATTGTCTTCCAAGTTTCACCGCCGTACACCGTCTGGCGGTACATTCAGCGAGATTCACACCAAAGACATGATCACGCGTGTGTGATGCAGATGAGTGGTGATGGTGATTAGGATGTTCCCGCTAGTACTGGTTCCGCCTTCACTGGCATATCTTCCAGTACACCATGCTGTTCCCATAGCCAGCAACCGCGCACTGCTCTACCTCCACATTCGTCTTCCACACCTTCCCGTCCAGATCCCTCACCTCGCTCGCCTTCTTCTTACCCAAGATGAACCGCTCGCCATCGAGCTGCTCCAGATTCCGAGGTGTCGCAATGCTTCCGCGCTTGCCGATCCCCAGCTGATACTCCTGGTTCGCTCCCCAGACGAACAGATCTCGACCTTGACCGCCTGGCCCGCTGTGCGAGAGCGTGTCCAGCGTGAGGAGAACGTGCCCAGTGGGCGAAATGGAAATGCTGTGCGGTTCTATCGCCTGCAGATTCTTCGTCTGCTCGCTATCTGTCGCAACATCATTATATCCCCCCTCATTAGACTCGTGTTTCCTTTTTACGCATTGATTACCACTTGTTTTTGTTTGCACTCACATTCGAGAAGCCCGCTGACGTTCTTGGCTTTGACAGGGGTGGATTGCGCATTGCTGAAGTGTGCGTTACCCAGACCACCCCATTGCCCGTTTCCGCACGCGAGGATATCGACATAAGGCATCGCACTTCCGTCAACTCGCTCGACCTTGAAGAACGCCAAATCACCGCCTACATCCCTCCATGAGCTCTCTCGGTAAACCTCATAAACACATACGGGGAACAACCTACCGGCGAATATATCCACACAAGTCGACTTCGTTGACTGAGGGGTATTCTTCCAGAGCGCAATCTCGGTGGGAACCGTGATCGTGTCCAATGTCACATTCGCGCCTAGGCCGATCTGACCATACTCATTCGCACCCCATCCAAGTACCCTGCCGTCAGCTGTCTTGACAAAGCTCGTTCTCGCCCCAGCGGCGATTTTGTCAATTTTGATGCCTTGAAGTGCAGGCACCTCATAGAGTTTATCAGAGAACCTAATGGAATTGTCGTCAAGCCGTATTGAGGCTGAAGCGGCAGAAGGTTCCGAGTCTGGAGAACGACGCCGGATAGCCGGTGTCGATTTGGCATATGGATCCGCAATTGACTTTGGCGTAAGCTCGATGGGGAGGCGAGTATGGCTCGGCGACTGGGTTGATGTGTTAGGATCGGGAATGTCGAACTTTCGGAATCCAAGTTGACCGTATGCGTTAGCATGCAAGTTGATTGGATGAGCGAACGTTCTTCCAGAGGATGTGAGGGCAAGGAGGTGGTCCTTGCCAGCAGCGATTGACACGAACCTATGCACATGGAGTCAGCATTGTCTTTCCGTACGGGCAGAAAATAATTCACTTTTCATTCCATCCCAACTTCTCATTGGGCGTGATTTCCGTGAAGTCGATGCTCTGTTCTTCCTCCCACAGCCAGCCAGTACCCCACCTGGAGGTGCTCGCAGGGGTTTGACCACCCACAGGCAAACTTTGCTTAGCAGATTCGGACGGAAGAGCATATATCCTGCCTGAAGAAGAGAGCGCAAATACACGCGTCGGGGTGACTTGAAGCTTCACAATATTCTACAAGCAACAAAAGACCACATAGTTAGAATATGCATGAAACAGAACAAAGACAAAATGATTGATTTACCTTCCCTCGCAAAGTCAGTGCCGGTTTCCTATCGGAACCACCAGCTGAATGACCAAAATACCCATCTCCCCACTGGTACACATCGCCTTTAGCGTCGACGCAAGCCGCATGGCTTTCATGCAATGATAGGTCACGCAGGGCCACGTTCTGTAGCCACTGTGCGATTGTGGGTGTCCGGATGGATTCAGGGATGGTTCCGTCAGGAAATAGGAGGTGGGTCCTAACATTCACGTCGAAGTAAGATGTTAGTCCTGTGTACAGTGTGGAGGCAATGTGCCACCCTGAGTGGTCAATGCGTACCTATTAGATCCCCAAACGAAAGACGCGAGAGAACCGTCCTCGGTGATACCAGGGACACCACTATCCTTCCCGCTCACTCTCTTCTGCAAAAGTTCGTCCTTCACCTCGGGTGCATCGTTATGTATAGGATCTTGGTGAATGAAGTACCATATCGCAGTAGCAGTGGCTACCGTAGTACTCGTCACCAGTAAGCCGTTACGGTTCAGAGGAGTGGAACCACGATGAGAAGCATTCCCGGCACCGGTACCCCTCGAAGCGTT
>JSYW01002229.1:0-11986 GCA_000787475.1 Lentinus polychrous
GAAGATAGAGAAAGGAAAGGAATGTAGATGCGTAGGGGACACAGATGCGTGAGGGAGAGTAGAAAGCGAAAGTACAACGAAGAATGATGACGAAAGAATGGTACCTAGTAATATCCACAAATAAATACAGACCTGATTAAGAGTGCAAGTGAAAATCCATCGCGATCCCAAAGAAAAACAAAACCAGAACAGAGTAAGACGAGGAGACGAAATACACAGCCAGCCAGAGAGCAGAAGCGTTTATGCGCAGAGAAAGAATACATCGCCAGGTGTGCTTCAATGGTTATAATTCACTCTCGTGATAGGTGCCTCGAAATCGCTGTTGGGCAATTTACCCGCAACGCGATCTTCGATGATCTTGATGACGGTAGGAGCATACACAGGGATCTGTGTCCCCTGGAACCCTTCCGGATACTCTACCCATGGAAGGACAGGGTGGGTGTAATACCTGAAACGCGACGTCGATCAGAATTCGGGAAGCACGCGAGATACGGATGTGGATGATGAACTCACGTATCATTTTGTACTGCGAAGTGCTTCATACCCATCCCCCTCGTCGTCCATTCGTAGTCGTGCGCGAACCCTCCAGGGTAGAAGATCTCGATGACGGTCGAGATAGGTGTAGGCGCCATGAGGATAAGATGCTATGCAGTCGGAAAAGATTAGACAGATGAAAGAAACGTGTCGTCAGCGAGTGTGTCCTTATGTATGAGTCGAAAAAGTTCGTAGGTTGCACAGCAAGCATAGCATTCCGTCACGTCCGTGAATCGGGCATTGGCGAAGATGACAGTGGAGAGAGAAGCAAGAAGAGAACGGCTAAGAACCCGATGCTTACCGTAAGTCCGTTGCCGTGTACGCCCAGAAGGATCTACAATAACAAAGCGAACAGCATTAGTTAAATTTGCCTAAGATGAAAGAAGGAACAACGTCATGATGCAGGCTGTCCTGCACCATGAAGCAAAGATTCAAGTTGAGTGAACTCACCGTTGTTCGGGAGACCAAAGCAACTTGGTCATCCTTTGACAACCTCTCCGCCTGCACGATATTCAACTCCCATCCATGCGTCTCGCACATCTCTTCCAAAGCATACACCAACGCCTCGTGGTCTTCGTCGATCAAGTGTCTTCTTGCACCTTGTCGACTAATATATGTGACGACGATCTCTTGTCTCTTCGCGAGTTCGTGCGTATGAGGCAGAGGAAGCCCATCCATCGGCTTCTTGACGCGTGCCATCGCATTCCTCTCCACCCGCAGTCCAATATCCCTCGTCTCTTCATCCACGCCAGCAAATCGCAGCACAGATCTCCGTACAGGTTCCCACCACAACTTCGTCAAGTTCCCCGCCCGAGACATGAAATGTACGGCCTCCCCAGCCGTCCGGTGTACCTGGTTGCCGCAGACCTCTCCCCGGAACGCAGCGGAGCGGTCGGCGAATAGCACCTTGTCGAAATGCCACGCGCGGGCATGGATGCCTGTGCCGGATGATGCGGCAATTCGGTCTTCCCAGTCTTGCTGCACTTCGACAGTGAGCGAGGGAAATGCGGCGCGCAGGAAATATGAGTTGAACCCAGGCTTGTCTCGCCATCCGCGAGCTTCCGTGTGCGCAAAGATGAAGCGGTCAAAAGGTGGCGCGGTCGAGACATCCGGGTTCAGTGGGTCAACGTAGGCATTGTGCGCCCCAGACCAGAATGCCCATGCGCCGTATAGCAACTCGGCGCAAAAATGATAATAATGGTCGAGAAATTGGGAAGGGTCATTGATGAGAAAGGTATTTCCCTCGACTGACCATACCCGGTTGGCACCCAACCGTTCAAGTGGACCCCAGCGAGCCAGAGCCTGTTCCGGAGTGATGAAATCAAGATTCTCGGATGTTGGCATTCGTTCGGCGACGCTCTCCGGTGTGTTTTGCGCAGGCAGACCTGTGGAGGTTATGAAACGAATGTCTGGAAATGAGGATCGCGGTTTCGAGGACACCACGTATAATGTCCCGTTGGACATGTAGAGGTTCCGGAAGAGGGTCCATCCGTATGTATGTGAGTCGATGACAGTTTCGGGGAATGAGTGGGCTACATCTACCGTTTTCGGTGATGCTAGTGGGGAAGGCGGCACTGAGGCGATCGGGGTGTCGTTCTGGACAGCCAGGTCTCGCTGACCGTCCGGCGAAGAGACGTCGTGTGGTGTCAGCGGGTCGGGCGAGTTGAAGTGAGTATTTACGATAATGTCTCCCCCAAAGTGGTCTGACACTGTCCCCAGTAGGTTCGACGCGAGATGCATGCATGTTGCACCGAGTAGAATGAGAAGTGCATCTCGAAGCGAACGCGTTCTTGCCAGACCCATGTGAGCAATATAGGAACCAAGTGCAGAATGTGCACCGAGTTACAACGGGGGGTATCCGGAGGGAGTAGAGAAGGGAATGACTTGAAGGATGGTGGAAGGAAGGGGTATATGAGTGCTCCTAAACCGGCTCTGGGGACCATTGCTTTTTCCCTCGCAGGCCAGAAATTGCGAACAGAGAGATCGTCGATCTCCTTTTGGGAGGTCCACGATGCACTCTTTTTCCACTAACCCTAACTTCTTGGCGCGGTTCCCATCCAAAACGGATTCCCATGAGCCAATCAGCGACACCCATTACCAGCGCCTCTGGGGTTTTCCGTGAGAGTGCGGGGAAATTCAGATGTGTGCCTGAAACCGACCTGTCGCCGCTCGCGTGTCTTCGAATATTCGCGTTGCACGGCTTTCTCTCCGCTCTCGACGACGGACATTTGGCATGCCATTGCAACCCCGAGCAGTGGGACATTTCGCACGACGCCCAGCGTATGTTCTGGGAATAACCCTCAGGCTGAAGATGGCTTACCACTGTGTACCGGAAACCCATGATGAAATCTATCGCAATGCGGTGATAGCTTTCGGCCTAGATTGTCCATCTTCTATTGCGCATATGACTCTCCCATGATATTTACAACGACGGATGATCACAGGACTCTCATGATGACGTTCACATTGACAGTACACGGACCCTGTCAACCATGCAGAGTTTAGTTCTAATACCAGGAGCTACATTGCGAATTTAGGGGCTTGAAGGGGCTTGAGCATATCTATGTTGATACCCAAGACGTGTTCCCGGTATCATGCAAGGTAGGCAATTGCTTCGTCACGTTGGTATGTAGGATCTTGTTCATGATCGACGCAGACGTTTCGTAGGATTCATCTGTTGATCTGCACCGCCTTCCGTCCCCGATGTCCCACCGGTGTCCAGAGAGGCAGCCTGAGTTGCCAAGCTAAGGTCACCACTTCCTCACTGAAACAACAGCCGTAGTATGTGCCCTGGGATCCACCGGAAGTTCAAGCAACCAAGCACTCACGTCGGATTTGGATTAGTACTAGGAGAAGTTCTGTACTTTGGCAAGTACTCATGTGACGACCCTCGCTATCCTACATCATAGATGTACGATATGAGTTGATGGAATGAAGAAGAGTCGAGTCGTCTCCGGTTACTGCATTGGCACTGGTACTTACTGTATCGTTACGACGGCCAACTCGAGAAAGCTCCTCTTCAGACTCAATACACGGGCCCGATCCAAAGTATATGAGCGGCTTCAATTGACCGTCGTCTGCAATGTAACAACGCCTCTACAAGCATAGTCTCTCAGACTCACGGATCACCAACTTAGTGTCATCCCCCATCGCGAGGTCTTATGTATAAGGCAAGTTCCTGACGTTGGGCGTGGATGACAAGCTGGTCGAAGGAGCCTATGATCATGCAGTCAATCCAAACCGATGGCCTGCCCTGGCCGATGTCTTAGTCGTTGCTCACCATATTTTTTGCCATGGTACTTATCTTCGTCAAGTTGCCTAAGACCCCTGACTGCAGCTCAATGCCTCGAACTCGAGAAAAGGTGCGGTTCCCTGACTTCTCCTCTCTTCTCCTTCACTGGTCTCCAACTGTCCAACCGTCTCACCTTCTTATCGTGGTCAGCATTCCGGGCTCAGACGGCGGAAAAGCCACATTCATCTGCCGCGACGTGGACTCATCAGCATGAAGCCCGCGGCAGTCCTTGTGGGATTCCCCCACGGTCCCGGACGACAGATGCACACAGACACGGTGCTTACAAGTATGTACTACTAGTAGTGCTAATCTTAACGCACTAACATTCAACATCGGCAGCAAGGTGGCCTGCGTGTGCGACTTCTCCTGCGCTCGTTATACGTACCGTAAGGCGTCCAGTTCCAAAGACGCTGTGTCGAGGTCGAGGCAAACCTTGACACGGCTTGGCAGCGGCAGGCTTCGACGACAATAACCCAAACACTCGCGGCTCCAACAACATCAGTGTGGGGTTGTAATTTTGAAGCGTTGATCAAGGTGAGGTTTTCCAAATCGATGCGGCAATTCTATTCCTGAACCTCTCAGACTTCCCTGCAAGGATCGCTTCCGAATGGCCGCGGACGCTCGGCACGGGGCTAATGCGTGCGTACCACAACACCATATATGTGCCCGGCCATGTAAGAAGGCCCGCCACACTCATGGTTACTTTGGGATATCGAAGAACGATATCGTCACAGTGCCATTCGGCACGACACGCATAGGACGCCGTTACTTTTTTTTTTGTAGGTTTGAGCGTACAATGTCACGTCATGGCTTCACCTTCGACGTCGATTCATCATGAAAATTGTTATACCCCGAGGACGGTGGCAAGATCCAAGTTCCCTAGCAGACGAGATAGGCTGCTGAACCAACACGGACAGGAATATGGTTCCATGTGAGCTTCTCTGACTCCTGGCATCCCTGCGAATTAACTGATTCTAGTTGAACAGCGCTCACCGCTCGAGCTCTATGCGCCTACAGTACCACCTTATCAACTCTAGATGCTATGACGGTCCAAGTTCCTGATCGTCGCGACGAGGATGTATGGCGTAAGACCACAATGAGTGAGGATCTATAAGGAATGGATTTCAGGGGTAGCCCAAACGTCACTCGGGAGACGGTAATGGTAGCGGGGTGGAACTTGATCTTGCAGAGCTCGAGCATTCTGAACGCAGTTGTAAAGATCCACAAATACTAAGTTAGCATAGAGGCTAGAGGCAGCATTGATATTTCGGAGGCAGCATCTCCTGCGGACTACCGGCCCGCGGATTCTCCGCCCGGCGTCGAAACCACTAGTAGTAGTCGTCTTCACTCGTCTTCACTCGAACTTGAAAGCTTGAACTGTCACGGCCGCAGAGTAAGTACTTGGCAGAGTAAGTATTCAAGTGTCCTGACATCCCCTCACTCAGGCGGGGTGTTCGCTGATCATCGTCTTCAAACTTCAACAGTACCCACAACTCCCTTCCCGCACATTCATTGCGTGGCCCCGAGGGGTTGGCTGGCCGCTGTCTCGAGCGCGAATGCGCAATTCTATCTGTATGAGGCAGAATACAGGACGTCGAAGAACGCACTGGACGATCTTACCTTGATCGCACGATCTCTATGGTGGTACAAAGGATTGTACAATCGGTAGATGCAATATCTAGCGGGCTCGTCCTATGTCAGTGACCAGCACGGTGTGCGCGCCGCATTCAAGTTCGGCCCGTGCCAAGATTATTGTCACAGGGATCAAATCGGTCGGATTGCGAGCTACGGCGAGGCATAGGCTCTCAACAACAATGCCTCGCTCTCGTACATCAATAGTCCAGTCCGATTGCCAACTCACCATTCAATATTCAACGTTGATGTTGCAGAGAAGGTTCAGTTACCAGACCAGATCTTCCAGTGAGTTGTCGACCTCCATGTTTCCTACGTCTACTGATGAATTCACGAACTCTAAGTTTGCAACCGCGTTCAATTTGCAAGATGGCTTCGACGCATGCCCAATGTCACCAGGATGAATTGACACTAACCGATTGACAATTCAACATCGTCGCACGCAGGGGAGACGCCTAGTATAGCGGCACCAGATTGCGCAGGGAGTTGTTGGCTTCATGTATCAACAATCATGATGGATTCTCGAATGCTAGACTCGCAATCGCAATTGAATTTCAATGATGTCTTCGAAGCAAGCTTGAAATATCAGCTCAAGACCCTGCAGCGACAGACAAGATGTTGTCCGCATCTCGCTCTTTCTGTATGTCGCTCCTTTCACATACGGAATTGCCATGATCCTGCCTCTGGACATCGTGGACCGCGATGAAAACCGGCATCGCTGTCTCTGCCGCGGCACTGTGTGGCGTATCAGTGGGTACATACAGTCGCAGCGTTCAGCAGTGCTCCCTCAACGCAGAAAGACTCGCTTTGACTGTTCCCAACTGTGCTACCACGCGCTTTGACAGCGGATCCTGCAATTTCAGCGATACCATCCGTCATTGGCCGATTCTGGTAGTCCCGCCTATGTCTTCGCAGATCCACCTCGTGGCGAGACCCGTGAGAGATGTGACCACGACGGAAATGACACAGGCCTATCTCGATGATCTGCGAATTAAACAGCTGCGCAAAATCCATCCACCGATTCATTGACTAGGTAAAATCTTCGCCACCGCCTATTTGACTGTTCGACATCTGGTTCTTTTGTTCATCGCCGTCAGAGCTATTCATTGCGGACTCAGAGTGTGCTCTCGTGTGCTTCTGCCAACAAGGGGCTCGCCTGCATGCTGAATCGCAATTTCCACTGATCAGACGACACTGACGGTGGACGTCTTAGCACCATCTTTTCTCACTATACCATGAAGATGTGAAGAAGGAACGCAACCCTCTGGAAGAACGGAGATGCCTTGTGTGCACCGCCTGATCAGTTGCCGCTCCGTTCGATCGTAACAGCCTACGGGGAGACCCCTGTAACGATAGAACTTCGTTGTACGGAGCCATCATCGACCTGTCTGATTGGCCTCTAATGTCCGATTCTTGCCCTGTCCTACAGCTTCTCGCAGTGATGATTTCCCATGCTCGCATATATATAGTGCCTCCCACCTGTTGTTCTGTCCTTCGGTCTCTCATTGCAACCAATCCACTCTCCACTGCTGCCACAATGAGCTCTGCCTTGTCTCAACTCGGACTCACAGCTGAAGAAGCAGTTGATGTAATGTATGCTTCTTTTACCTGCTTTATGCATCATGATCTGATGATTGCGAAACAGCTCTGGGAAAAGGACTGATCTTACAATTACCATTGCTGCTTTGAGTGAGTGTTTGAGTTATCTAGACACTATAATCCATTGACAATAGCATTCCTAGATCTTCTCATCTATGATGCTATCCTCACCTTCCCACAAGAAACAAGATGTATCTGGCAGAGAAAGTGGACTGGTGGCACATTGCTATATGTCACCATTCACTATATCACTATACTTCATTTAGTGATGAGATGTCTGGTTGGTGTTATAGTTCCTCATCAAATCCAGGTATGTTCATGATTTGGTATAAGTCAGCTACAACTGATTTGAAGATTCAGGAGTATGTAAAACCAAGATATTCTGTGAGCTTTCAATCAAAGCATATTGATTTAGCTTGCAGATGTAAGGTGGCATCCTATCTTGAGATAATATTTGAGATCATGTCAGGCATATCAGTTTCAGGTAATACTAAAAACTTGAAATATCCAGTAAACTGATCTATACCACAGTCTTTGAATGTCTCAGGGTCTGGGCTATCAGTAGCAAGAACTGGAAACTAGCCGCTTTAGTTCTTGCTCTAACTCTTATAGGTCCATGCCTTAATATAGTATGTATAGAACTTCTAGCAATTCACTAATACTGAAGATAGGTTGATAGTATGTTAACTCTATCCCAATGTCCTGGATTCTAATCAGATCTGAACCATTATCTGGATGTTGGGAATCATTGCAGATCCCTGATGGTCAATAGTATGTATTCAATATATTGATGTCAGTATATGCAACTGATAGTCATATAGTTGTAGGTCTTTGATGGTAAAGTATAGTCATTTTAAACTAAACAGTACTTCAGTTGCAGTTATGAGTCGAGGAAGTGCTATTCTTTCAGATTTGATAGTTCTGATTACTACTCTAAAGAGAACTATGAGAACTGTCAGAAGTAGTCAGGAACTATCAGCAGATGCAAAGTTATCATCTCTTCTACTATATAATGGTAAGCATATACTATAACTTTATATACTAAGCTCATGGCTTCACTGGCATAGGTGCAATACAGTTTATGTAAGTTCATTGTATACTTACTTATAGACATGCAGTGTTCAACTTATCTAGGTTGCTTTTAACTCTGAGCATTATCAACATTATATTTGATATACTACAAATTACTACCATTGGAGAGAATGTGAGTCGTAAAGTATGATTTTATATTATGTGTATTGTTACTGATGTAGCTATAATAGCTTGATTCACAAGTAATTGTAATCAATGAAGTGTATGTCAATACATCAGTAGCATTCAGTAACTAATTGATCGAGATACAGCCTTCAAGTTATCATCATTTGCAGATTGATGCTTAGTCTCAAAGATATACATCTTCAAGATGAAAGTAGCTCTGGTTCTATGCAATCTGACATCAGGTTTACCAACTCAATTGTTGGTAATCTGGGAGCTCCTCTCAGAAGAGACAATCTCTCTCTCAGCTCAGCAGAGTTGGATGACATTCTGAAGAATGAGAAGACTGTCTACTCTACTAATCCTCTGGGAGAAGTTGCTCTGTCAGATCAGCCTGAGATGATAGAGATGCAGTAAGTGCTTATTTGTCTCTACTTCTGTGCAGTCTCTAATTTTTAATAGACTCCTTGATGAGATCAGTAATCATGCCTCAGGCTCTGGTTAGAATCAGGCTGTAGATTCTGATAATACTTATTACTCTCTGCTACAAATATCTCTGCAGTTTGATCATGTGTACTTTCACTGGTTGCTCTCTTTGCTTACTTATTCCCTGATCTGTTCTGTTCTTGGCTTTGCTATTATCGCCACTCAGTCATGTTCTTCTCTGATATCTACTTGTCTATGCTATCTGATAGTAAATTTTGACATTGTATATACCCTTACTTATATGAACATTTATCTCATATATTGACATGTACATTGGTGTGTAGCTAGATGCTATACTCTGAAACTATTCAACTTTACCTGCAGTTCCTCCTCACCTTCAGCAGGCTCCACACCTTTAAGGAAAGACTTGAGGAGGAGCACAGTGGTGCATGAGCCTGCCTTCTGACCTGTCAATCAAGTAACACATCCATGAGACCACATAATTGAAGAGAGCATAAGAAAATGTACATTGCACAGTTCTGTTTTACTCCTGCTGATCTGGTGCATGCAGTTCTCAAATAGTTGATTCTGTAAAAAGCAAAAGTTGCATCATCAATGATGACAGTATACAGTCTCTGATGGAATGACATACGGTAGGCCTAGTTTTGCAATTCCCAATGTAACTGCACACACAAAGACTACACCTTCCATATTGCCTCACATAAACTTCATTTAGGCAGAGGGCTCAATGCTGACACCTCTGCTATCAAAGGTGACGCCCTTGCCAAAATACACAAGTGGATTCGAGGTTGGGTATGTAGTGACTGAGAGATCAATTTGGTTGAAACACACGTACTGCATCGTAGTAGATTATCAGTATTTCGACCGGCGGCTGCTATTGAGACCCTTGAGCCTGTCCTTCATCTGTAGTGTATATTCATGGCACACTCTGCATGCTGTCAGATCACTGTTTTGGGGTACACCAACCTATGATAGCCTATAATAGGGCGATTTGCCTACCATACTGCCGGATAACAGCCTCATACATACCTGATAGCGAAGTTGCATTGACGAATGGGCGGCAACTGGTCTTGGAGACCACCTTGTCTTGCCTATTGGTATATACACCGTGTTAGAAGGTGAGCTCAATGGTCACAAGTAAACTCTACCAAGCCGGATATGATTGTTTGGTATACAAGCCGTGCTGCAAGTGCTGCATGCAAGATCAGTTGGATAATTGGAATTCGGAATGCCATTCAATGGCATGCGCTGATCATGAAATCAAAGTTAGAATTAATGCCGGTGCTCATGGTAATATCCGAAAGGTGGTCTACTCGCCTTGCATTGTGTCTGCCTCCTCAATGAGCTCAGCTAAACTAACGAAGTATACAACAGAGCAGAGTTGACATTGGGAGACATGCATGTCGAGGCGAGGATACATTAGTTTGCCAGCGAGTTTGTATATGAACATCAGAGTAAACCTTCCCGTCAATCATTGTCAATTTCCGTTCAACGTGAACAGGCCACGCAGAAAGAAAGCAGTGAGAAAGAATGATGTCAATGGGCAACCGGTTTGGCTATGGAGCGCATGTGGGTGTACGATCCGTCCTGGGTGTCGGGGTCGCGTATGGGGAAGGCGTTGAGCGGGGTGAATGTGGGTATATTTGAGATTTCAGTTCGTGTAAGGTTATGATAGTACTACATCCCGTCTTCACACTGAGAGTTCGATCCCCCCAAAACTAGCCTTCAGTCATTGTTAACAACCAAACCACTATAACAGCAGAAGAACAAAACTTACGATACAGAGCTTACGATGATGCCTTACGATAGGCTATCAATTCTGCGGCGTGGAGTCAGTTCGTGTTGTTCGACATGAAGCCCTCCATCCAGAGCTGAGTCGCCAATGACATTCTGTCCCAAGAGGCTCTTTCTAAAAAGTTGCCTCGTGTTGAGGCTTTGATTGACCGTATCGTTGAGTCGTCTGTAGGATGCGATAATGGGAGGGATATGGTGCGGTCCACTCACGCGCCAAGAAATGCGTTTGCATATACTGGATTATGATATGAATACCACAAGCCGTCAATTAGTCTGACTCTAAGGAGGAGATGCGAAAGTCTCACCTCTGCATCTGAGCACCAGAAGCGCGCCCCATACAATGTTACGTCCGATGATGAAGAACTGTGAGAAGTGCAAAGTCGTTATTACCTTCCTGTGCAGGTGAATCAATATTGGTCTAGTACCGTAATGGCGATAGTAACATCAATCAAGCTACAGCCGTCGTGGGTGAGCTTATGCATAACGGCCAAAGTTCAGGTACGTGGTACTCACACAGTGATAACTCCCATATTCACAGCATAGTACATGACCCAACGTATGACATCATCGGCACCCCTGGTTACGATATCAACCAAAGAATCGGATATTCAAAGGTACAACTCAACGCACCTTTTGAAGCTCAATCCGCCTTGCAGTTGTCGTAAACAATACATCAAGGAAGCAACATCGATTGCATGGTTGATTGCAGCGAGGACACATAAGGCCTCAAAATGTGCCTATGTAGAACATCCTGTACGGTGAGGGCTACAAAACCACGAAGCACTTCAATGAGATTCAATGACTGACCGTGACGCTACCGGGATATTGAATCCACGCTATGAGCGTAGATGTGGATTCGCTGGGATATACATATGATCAGAGGCACTGGTAGGAGTACCAGAGGATTTTCTGAATTTACAATCGCACGGTGAGAGCTAGAGACAGATGCAATCAGTCAATCTCGGTGATCGCAACTTATGCAACATCTGTGATACGAACATATGCTGGTACCTGATCAAGAACACGGCATAAAGTGGGTTTACATTGCGGGCCCAGGAACGAGCAGGAGTGACGCACCAAGCCGAGCCGTCATGAACACCATCTGTGAATGAAATGATGAGCGAACTACGCAAACTATACGCCAGGGTAACAATACACTACCAACATGGATACTTACTATCAAGGCAATCAAGCAAGGAGTATACTTGTGTTTTCCAACTATGAGAAGTCCTCACATGTCATGTAGGTACGCTTCGATGATGAGGGATGTGACATACGTCTCCAGATACGTTGGGCGTAGAAGCTGCAATCATAGAGTCACTTGGACTGGTACCAAGCTCACCAAACGGTTTGCTCACATTTGCACGAGTGTCGCTACCACTTCCTGCGAGCGACAATGTTCATATCACTAGACTTATGACATACTACCTGAACGACTCATACCTCTATGACAAGAACTAACTATTGATACGGCGGTGAGACGAAATGCCCCGG
>JSYW01002232.1:0-11361 GCA_000787475.1 Lentinus polychrous
GCCTGGGAAGAGCGTTGCGACAAATGGCACAATGTACAGGAACGAAAGGTGTGAATAGAATAATCCCGTATCAGTCCGTATGCAAAGATGACGCGATGACGACATTAACACCGTGAGTGAGGGTCCCGAAGAAGATCGAATGCGACGATTGAACGGAAGCCAATGACAATGCAGGCACCGGTCAAAGCAAACCAGCTGATCTGAGATCGCGAGCCAAATTCGCTTCATCTTGCAATGCTCTGACCAAGCGTCCGGCCTGCTCAGGCTCAACGGTGCTAGGATCGATGGGTATGACATACTCCCCTCCTCTCGCCGGCTGCACATTATTCTCTTCGTCTTCCCGCTCTGCGGCGTCGAATAAGGTATGGGATTGTGCGCCTGGGAATCCAAGCCCGGTGCGAACAAGGGAGCCGTCAGCCAATCCGCGAATCCCAAAAGCTCGTTCGAGCCGCGCGGCCAGGGCGTTATTGCGGGCTTGGCTGTCTGACATGGTAGATGGGGAATTGTCGGTGGCCTGCGACGATAGGATGCTACGCTCCCAACGCTTCACGCGCCAGAAGCCTAGCAAAGACGTCAGCAGAAGGAACCAGCCTGAGGGTAGATAAGATTGCAATCAGCTACGTGGGTCATAAGGATAATTACAGATATCGTGTACATACCGATAGTCATGAGGAAGAATGACAGCCACTCTGCGGCCGCATCACCGAACATGCCTCCCTGGGTATTTGGGACGGAGGAAGCTGTTTGCACCACGGTGTTGGTAGCATTGAGGTTCTTGTACCATTCCTCAGCTTCGGCTGGTGTTTCGAAGATGGGTTTGGGTTCCGGTGGATTCCCCCATCCTTCTATATTCTCTCCGTTCTCCAGCCATTCATCTGTTCTGCTTCTCATCGCGAAGCCATACTGTATAAGAGTGACACCTAGACCGGCTCTTGACCCCATTTTCGCCGCATGGGTGGTATGCAGGAGATATGTAAGCAGGAAACCGACAAATTGGAAGGATATCGAGACGAGCATATTCCACAGGAAGGAGAATAGCGATCCGGTAGGAAGACCATCAATGATCATCTCACCGGGTGTGTTGGAGGAGGATGGGGCATGGATAGTGGTCTCCCAGTAAGGGGGGACGGAATCAGCTTGAGCAGCTGCATACGAAGGTGGGGCATCTCGTTGACTCTCTTCTGGAACGAGGTAGACCTCGTCACCTATCACAATCGCTGTCAGAGGCTGATAGAGCTGAGATCTCGCATCCGGATTAAACGTACCTTCACGCACTTCGACCGCTCTGCTGGGTTTAGCGGTGACGTTCGCGAATACACCATCGTTACTGATGCCGCCACCTACTGGACCCCTCGGGACCTGTGGCGCCAAGCCGAGCCTTTCGACGTAATGCGTCGGAAGGACAGATCGCGCAGCACGACTGAACCATCCGCCTCTAGATGAACTAGCGTTTGTCGGCACAGAATCTAGAGAAGGTATTGTTCCATTTGAATTGCCGTATTCGTTAGGTAGCGCTCTGGTTGAGGGACTCGGTGGGGATCCAGGCGGTGGTCTGATATAGTCGAACTCGACGTTCTCGAAATCGTATGTTCCAGGTGCATGATGTCGCTCCTCTTGTTGTTGCTGGGAGTACAAGTCATGGGATGGTGGTTCTGCATTCGGAAGGGATTGGTAACCGCCATTGCGTGTGTTCGCAGTCAGAGGATGCGAGTCATCCTCTTCATCGTCTGAATCATCAAAGGCAGCCTCCAACTCGTTATCGGCATCTGGGTTTGTATGGGGGTTAGGTATGGGTGCATAGCGGGCCGACATGTGAAACAAAAAAGGATCAAGGATAGATAGAGAAGATAGTGCAGGAGGATGAAGTACGCTTGAAGGATTGCCTCAACTACGGCTCGTCCATTCACAGCCTGCTGACTACACCTGCCAAATCAAGCCTACTTGTTCCATATCGGGTCAGGTCTATCCGAATATGGAAGTCGCTTCTCCCACTGGCCCCACAACGCCGCCGCCCTCACTCTCATTGGATCTTGAGTTCGCTCTCCATCATATACTGTACTTATTCAGAATCTTCACAGAGAACCATTCAGATAGCCAACCACATTTCATCAGAATTCAGCTCAGATATTATAGAGTTCAGCCTGTGCCTTCGTTGCAATGGTCAAGATTTGGAATCATCCACAATTACAATAGTGAATACAAGCAAGGAGTCACGCTTCTCATCAGACAAGTCGATAGTAGTAGAGCTACAGAGCATGATAACAAGGAATCTCGATGAGGAAGACATCACACCGCCGCTAATACAGCCCCGCCTTAGCCTTGCACAGCCTCGGCGTGCTATCACTCGACCATGCCAGTCGAACGAGCTCGAGAGGTGGAAGGAGGCAGCTGTCCCGGGCATGCTGCGGGACAGCTGCCGGGTATAACAATAGGAAAACATCACAAGGATGATCTACGAAGACGCGTGAGTTGAGAGCATGTTGACGATGCGCGGTACGATGAAACTCACAAGGCTAACATATGCAGTATTGTGGCGTGCTTGATTCTCGGACCAATCTCGAGATCCGCTGACAACTCTCCATCCGTGCATCGACGAGCTCGGAGAACATCTCGAGCAGACGAGGGCCTGGCTCATTTGGCGGTGCACGGTGGGGCCTCCTCCGCTTGTGTGGTTGTGCAAGACCCTCCAGCCTGAGCTTGATGCCGGCTTTCCGCCTCATCAGCAGTGATTTACGCATGGCAGCGTCGGACGGGGGGAGGGGTGTATCGGGTTCAGTCTTGACGATGGTTAGAGAGTCTGAGCTCTCGGGGGAGGAGGCGGTTGAGTCTGGGGGCGTGTTGAGCGCATAGTCTGGTGGCGCATCAATGCCTTTGGTAAGGGCGAGCTCGAGGGCGGCGCGAGTGTGGTGCACCCAATAGCGCTCTTGTTGGTAGAAAGCGGTGAGCGAGTCAAGGAGGTTCGCGGCGGATTGGTTAACCTCGGCAGCCCGTGGGGAGCGAGGGGGGGTGGGCAGAGAAGCCCCTGGAGAAGGCGAACGCTGATATTTCATTGTGAGATGCTAGTAAACGGGTGCGAGTAGGGAGGCGAGGAGTTTGAGAGGGAGGTGCGGGGGAAAGGTTGGGCTTACCTGGTTGGACGCAACTCTTATGAGTTACGCTCGATGGTCTCGACCGGTGGGATCAACGGGCGTAGAGGGAACCCAGGCCAATAGCGATCCAGGCCCATCCAGTGTCGACGTTCAGAATCCTCCCAGCCAATGGCAGCCCGCGATTGGCGGCTCTTCTCCACCAGCCAATGGGAGTGCCGTTTTGGTCATGCCTCCTCCAGACCGTCTGGCACATATTCGAGCCCGAACAGGGCTGTTTTCGAGGCTGAAGTCGGCCTCTGCGTGCAATGCAAGCAAGAGCAGACACTCGTCGCTTTCTGGAGCTGGGAAACATGTTGCCAGCAGGGCGTCCGAGGCGATTCCAGCCTCCGCCATCGCTCGTCGCGTGGGCAATGTGACGTTCTATCTCAGTCAGCAACCAATCCAATTCCAGCAGCCAATCGCAGCACCGGCGCTTTCTGCCTCCTTCCCGGCTCCATCACAAAAACCGAGTAGAACCGGGAATTCAGCCACATCTGCGTATGCGGGTGGTTACGGCTTCGAAGCCCAAATCATGAACTCCCTTCGTATAACATCCACCGAGGTACACGAGAACAACCGAGGATAGAGAGAAAACAATCCCGTAGCGACTCGACGCTTTGTTCCTTCACGGTCCCGTAGCCATGAATCAGAGCAGAACATAGCCCGTAGCTTGACTGAATAGTCATCTGATGACGGCGACGCTGCGTACAAGAGAACCGGGCCAAAATCGGGCTGATACAGCTGTTTGACAATCTGCGTCGAGGCACGAACCACCAGTACCCAGAGCGGTCTCTCCTCATCGAGGATGCTTCGCAAGTTCTGAACCAATGGGTGCCCGAGCCAATCCTGGTCGAGCGCCAACCGCCGCCCATAACAGGGCGCGTGCACGTGGGCCGTGTACACACGTACGCGGTCCGGCAAACGCCACACGGTAGCAATCTACGCAACTGCTTTCGGAACTGCGAGTTGCTTCACTGTAGCTATGCGCATACTGCTCCTGTCCCTCCTCCCTCTTGCTTTGGCGGCTGAAAATTCATACAGGATCCTCCATAGGGTCTACCACCCTTCAGTACCAAATGTACCGTTTTCAGAACGTGGTAACCTCCTATTGGCCCGCTCTGGGCCACACACCGACGCCAGTCTCGCGCATTCCGAGACGCTCTCCGCCGACCTCCTAGAGTTCGCAGCCACACTCCAGGACGTCGGCAGCCATCCAGACGACGCCCTGTACCAGGTCGCTTTGGAGCATCCTGGCGACAAAGATCCCAGTCAATGGCACGTCTCCTCGGTGAGAGCGGTATGTATTGTATCATGCCTAGCGTCAGTCTGGGGTGCTCGAGGTTGATCTACGCCGCGTCCAGTGTCATCTCCCGCACAGCGTGTCCGAATCAATCACCGTGCACGTTGGGGCAGACGGCACTCCGTTTGCCCTGGATTACTTCGTGGGACCTATCCCCCATAACGGTGCATGTCCCAATGAACGACGAGCTTCCAAAACAAACCGGAAAACACTGGATCTCAAGCCAATAACAAATTCGACGGTGGTAGTCAGTTCCCCCAGACAGCCACCCTCGTAAGTGTTGCCGTTCCTCTTATTTCCTCCGCTCTTTGACGTGTATTACTCGCCAGGCCACAACTGCGTGCTCCGCCGCCCTTGACGACTGAAGGAAAGCCTGTGGAACCTGTGCCTGAACAGAGCTTCCTGCAGAAATACTGGATGTATATAGCAATAGCTGGAATCGCACTGTGTAAGCCCTGTTTCCATTTTTCTCCGCAGTATGAATGTGGGCATACACTCATTCTACATTTGTAGTGTTCTCCCCTGCCCCTCCCGAAGAAGGAGGAAATGGCGGTGCCGCTCAGGGAGGTGGGCGGTAATCCTATACAAGACCTCCCCATTCTTCCTGTACACTATCGTCTGTTGCAATATACCGATCAGGAATGTCACTGCCATGTTATGCCTCTCGTCGCTCTAGTCTCACCGATGAATTTTCGGCCACGTTCGGCATGCATACGCCATATCTGCGTTCTATAAGACGCCCCCAGCCATGCGCTCTAGTATCATCTACCATTACTTAGGCAGGACTCTACCGGTCAGTTCTTTGTCAGAACAACTCTTTGACTTCCGCTTCCATCCCAAACAGTTTGTCCATATATGTTCACTTGTATATTGAGAGAATCCGTACAGGCGTTCCCCGCTAATCCCTCCAATCCGCAAACTCTAAACCTACCACATTATCGGCCGCCCCTTCCACCGGACGGAATCCCAACTTCTCGTAGAACGCTCTCGCCTCTGCATTCCTAGGATCCATCCCGAGCCACATCCTATCCAGGCCTTTCTCGTCCTTCAACCATTTGATCAGGGCCCCAATCAACCTGCGACCATACCCCTTGCGCTGATACTCGGGCAAGATGTCGATGTGCATGTGAGCCGGGGAAAAGGCGAGTTCGCTCGGCGACGCGTGAGGTGGGTTATGAATGTTCCGGATGTATCGCACGTCCGCCTCTTTTGCCTCTTCTAGAGAAGCCGAGTTCGACGTGTCGTGATTTGGATAGGGGTATTTGGCGCGGTATTTTGGGAACCATTGTTCCTCTAGTTCCTTTTCGAACTGTCTGGTATCGAACGCGGCGAGGACGTATCCCACCACTTCTCCGTCGCTATCGCCGGTGCTGGTACCTTTCGACGTGTCCACCAGTACGAAACCACCTGCCGATGGGAGATGGACATATGGCTCAGCATATATTACACCAGGCAGCTCGCCGAAGGTGTGCAAATGCTCTGCTGACTTTCCAGCATCTGCTGTGAGTAAGCAGATGCGGGATAGGGCTGGCGAGTCACTCTGTTGAGCGCGACGGATTTGTGCTCGAGACGCCATTTGGTCGGCACGAAATTCGAGCTTCGCGGGTTGGATGCTGTATGCGTTTGGTATGCGTCACACCAAAGTTCGACGAAGCGTCCAGTCGCAGGCTGGATGACTTGTATTTACATATCGGTCCAATCCAGGTCCAATCGCAGCCGTCCATCACACTGAAAATGAAATTGCATCACGAGGGATCCGTATTGCAAACTCGATTGATAGGACTGGACGTCTTTGGTAAGTGTACAAGATCGGATATGACATGAGGCCTCATCGAACAAAACGAGATTGGAACGAGCAGAGAACGGGGGCGTCGCGGGAATGAATCGAAGTCCGTGGAGGAGGAAAATAGGAGATTGGGAAGGCGAGGGGGAAAGCGAAACGACACGATGATAAAAATACGACATGAGAAGTGCGATTATGGTTTGTAGACAAATTCGACATTGAACCCTGTCGATAGGGCTGCGCAGTCTTTGTGGGTGATTAGAATGCATTTCTCAATGCGACAAGATTGAATAGCACGGATGGCCGTCTCGTTGCTCGCACCCTGGCTTGATGAAGATGACGCCTCGCAACCAGATCCTTTGGGGAATATGAGCTTGCGTCGAAGAGGCTTGATGACTCGACCAGATGCTTGAGCTTGAGCCGTAGGGGCAGCTTCGGCCTGCTTCTTGCGAGCAAAGAGAACAACAGCCAAGTTCTCAGAGGTCACATCGTCACAGCTTATGAGGACAAGACTCCCGAGTCGGGGGCACGACCAGCGTCTTGACGAGTTCGGTACTTGATAGGCCATGGATTCCACGATTTGACCGGCACCAGGGCAAGTGTTCAAAGTGAGCGTATTGAGGCTAGGCATATATCCCAAATAGGTGGTCATGGTATCCAGGGTCAAGGTGAAATGCGAAAGTACCAGGGATGTCAGATGTGGCATTCGCGGTTCCCGGAAGACTGATTCCAGTTCATTCAGAGCAGGAAAACACTGAACGGACCGGTGGAGATTGGACTCTTCTTCTGGATTGAATGCTAGAGCGAGCGAGCGAAGATTCGGGAATAAGAATTTGCGCGTAGCCAGGTTCAGTCCAGGCAAGTCTTTACACTCTATTGATAGCTGCTGGAGATGGTCGAAGCAGACTATGGGAGACGACCCGTGGAGTGCGTGCGGGGTTACGGATTCCATAGGGAGAATTTGACCATCTCGAGACTGTTTGATTCGACCGTCGCACGGTTGGACGGTTAGAGTCAACTGAACGAGTGCAGGCATGGCTACGAAATGAAAGAATCGCCATAGATCTTTCGGCGGGCAATGATGCCAGTTGAAACTTTGCAAACGCGCCAGTTCCGTCCCGAGCATGACGGGAGTGCGGGATGCCGATGGAGGAACGTCAGCAGGTTTTACAGCGCCTTCATATTCAGTCCCGAGTTGTGCATCCACAAGTAGGTCGTAGTTATCCATCATCAGAAACTCCAGTTTCGGTGCTTGAGATAGAAGAGCACATAGAGTCGATAGGCGAGGCACGCATATGGAGGGTAGCAGGATGTGATAGGGCGGGCTATTCCTAAGGGACATCGACCGCAACGACGGAAGATGGCGAATTTCTAACGCATCCGGGATGATACCATCCAAACGCAGGTGCGCCAGGTTGGGCAAAGTAACCGGCCTCTGCACACAATCGAATGGGGACGTAGTTGGGAAGCTTTTGATTCGAAGGTCTAGGAAACGAAGATTGGGTAACGCCGCCGAGACCGCAGATGTATACAGTATAGTATGGCGAGCTGCAGAGCATATCAAGCTTTTCACTCTGCGAAACTCGCGGCCCTGTATAATGGTCAGCTGTTGACCATCGTCCAACGCAGAAGACAGATAGACAACGAGGGGATGCGTCTTGGAACGTAAAGCGAATGCTTGAAACATTGTCTTCGACGATGAGTTGGGGGCCACATGAGACCAGAGGCTTGGCATGTTTATTGAGAGTTGTCTCCAGGTGAAGCACACATGGGAGAGCACCAGAGCGCAAGTAGTTGCATGCTTGATTTCGTCGGCAGTGTATTCCTCGGGAAAGACCGCAAATTCAAAGATTTGCATTAGAAGCTCCAGTGGGAGAGAGGAAATGGGCGTAAGGGATGTCGCATGGTGTCGCAAATTGTCTCGTTTGATTTCTAGTCCTTTTGGAATCTTGTCCAGCAGTCTCTGTAGTTTCTGTTCCGCGGTCGAGAAGAGATGCCAGTGGGATACTTCATGTCCCAGCGTTGCAACTTGAACATCTACCGTTTTGACTGGGGATGGATGAGGTGAAGTCAAGTCACTGGCTACTATTTGCTTTGAACCTCATACCTGACATTAATAGTGTATGCGCGCTGCCTGCCTATGATCGTTCGGGATAGAGAATGGTACTACACTCGGAAGGGGCTAAGGGTTACTCGGCGTAGACGAGACTCTCAGGAGAACCGGACGGAGGAGATCGCCAGTACCCAGAGGTCCCCGTCAGGCCTGTTTTGTCGTTTCGATGACATCACGTGCAGGGTGGACGCGATGGAATATATTAGGAATTCTAAATAATTTAACGTTGTGAGTGGTACATAACTTTAAGCGCCTTGACTGGGGAAGCGTGGCCTGTGACTCTGAGGGCGGGAATTTCGATCGAGTTTGGGCGCGCGCCAACTTTTCTGCAAAGAGCAATATTAATATTGGTCTCCTCCGAGTCCGAGTCCGCAGACTAGTCCGCAAACCAGGACCTTACACCAACCTTACCTTACACCAACCTGGCAGCCACCAATATGATCGGGAAGCCGGAGTATACCAGGAGTAGATGCAGAAGTGGTACTATTCCTGTCATAGCGAGAGGCTGACAACCAGCCTCAGTCCAACTCTCCTGCCGCTGCACGTAGGTCTTCGCGGTTCCATCCAAGGTTACCTCCATTGCAGTGGCACGAGAACGTCCAGAATTCGACGTGACACTACAGTGCTCACCTAGCTCACAAACATTCCTTGCAGCGCAAGGAAGTCTACAGTAACATGTCGTCTACTAGCTTTCCCTCACTCTCGGGACGTCGCGACTCTCGTGACTACTACTCTCACACCTCTCCCAACACCCGACGTCCCTCTGGGGAGCATGCCGCCGGAGTTGAGCAGGCCTCGCGATATGCCCCTGACTATCCCTCCATCCCCGGGACATATGTTCCGCGGAACGAAGTCCCCGCCGTCTATCCGAATACGTACGGGCAGAGAACCTCGCGGCACTGGGACATGCCATTCTATAATGTCTTCCCCCAGGAACAATATTCCAGCAGTCGACGGGGCTCTGGGGATAGTGATGCAACTCTCAATGAGGAAGAACCGTTGGGTCGCGTGGAGGATGTCAACTTCAACTCTTATCGTCATCCGTACGATATCCAACCTCCTCCGAGGGCCGGAATGATGCACCATGATCCCCGCAATATTCACAGCCGCATGAGCCTTGGACCATTGGAAACAGCTCACTCAGAACCCTCCTCTCGACCAGACCATCACTCCCAGGGCAGGAACATGATACCAAGGGATGAACGATACCGAGGTATTTATGCCAACATACTCCAGTTACAGGGTATCGATGTCTATGACGAGGATGATATCCAAGCTGCTTCCGCCATACGTCAACTGCGTCACGCCGGCACCAGTTCGCAACCCTTTGGTCATCGACGCATTGATGATTTAGCACCTTGTGGCGATAATCTTCTCATCGACCCCGACGACCCTACCATCACTGGTGTACGAAAAGCATATCAGGAGGATCCGGAAGACCTCGAGAACAGCATGCTCCGACACATGTCGTATAAGCAGCGTCGTAAAGAGAGACAACGCATGCGAATCGAAGTGAATATTACCTGTGAGTTCCTCGTCTGTACCATGCGCTATTCCTACTGAGACAAGGATTACAGCGGTTCTCCACCGACAAGTATTCTTGATGACTCTAGCTCGTGCCTTGATGGTTTTCGGTGCCCCTTCGCATCGTATCGAGTCTCAGCTCCTTTCGGCCGCTCGTATCCTAGAAATCGATGCCGAGTACGTCTGCCTTCCGAGTGTCATCATCTGTTCCTTCGGGGATCGGGACACGAAGACATCCGATACCCACTTCCTCAAAAGCGGAGGTCGTTTATCGCTCGGTGCTCTCCACAAAGTGCATCAAATCTATCGTGCCGTGGTCCACGACGAAATCAGCGCAAAGAAGGCAACAAGGGAACTCGAGGACCTCCTCGAAGCACCTCCAGTATACAACGCATACGTCCGCTGCGTCCTTGCTTTCTTCATCTCAGCTTTGATCTGCCCACTAGCATTTGGCGGTTCAATCGTTGATATGTGGTTCGCTGGCATTGGGGGTGTCACCCTTTGCTTGATGCATTTTTGGTCAGCCAAGAAAAGTTCGATCTACGCCACTGTATTCGAGTGAGCCTACTTCTTCCTCTGGCCTTTTCACGAGTTAATGGAGTTGCATATACAGAATTAGTGTCACTTGCTTCATATCGTTCCTCGCTCGTGCTCTGAGCAGTATACCGAGCCAGAAATTCTGTTACACGGCCATCTCTTCTGCGGGCATCGTTAGTATTCTTCCTGGTTATCTTATCTGTGAGTCCTATCTTCAAGTTGACACTGTCTACATGCATGAAGAACTCACCGTGTGGCACAGTAACAAGTTCTTTGGAGCTGGCGTCCAAGAACATCGTCTGCGGTAGCATCAAGATGGTATATGCGCTCATCTACACCCTCTTTATCGGATTCGGGCTCCAAGTCGGGTCTGATTTCTACCTAATCTTTGATGAGAGCAGCCGTCTGAAGCTTGAAGCTATCTCAAAAGGAATGGCTGCCGCTGCCACGCTCAGCGGGAACTTTCTTGCGGACAATACCGATACCGTACTTAACGACCACGGCGCCCACATCTTCTCGGGCACTTTCACCTATTCGAATACAACGCCTGTTCACCGAGATCACATCACCAAAGGATGTTACCGCGCTCCTGACTTCCCGTGGTATCTCAAACCCTTCCCCTGGTGGACACAGTTCTTCATCGTACCCATCTTCTCGTGCCTGTCTTCTCTCGCCAATCTCCAGCCGTGGAGGACCTGGGACTATCTTGTAATGGTCATCATCTCCTGCATCTCATATGGAACCAACAAGATCGCAGACCACTTCATTTTCCAGAGGTCCGACGTCGTCTCAGCCATTGGCGCTTTCGTGGTAGGCTTATGCGGTAACGTTTATTCGCGGAAATTGGGTGGCACGGCCTTCACGTCCATGGTTACTGGTGTCTTGTTCTTGGTTCCCGTAAGTGTCCAGTCTTTTTGTTCCTGCCAGGTAGTGTGTGGGGCAGAATTCTGAGAGGTCGAATTCTGCCTGGCAGATG